>JARHVA010007302.1:652500-709373 GCA_037957365.1 Torreya grandis | reverse complement strand
AAATACAAAAAAGGTAACTTGGAGCATGGCTAATGACACACAACCCTTTAAGTACCTCTTGCTTGCTCCTCATGACCCTCATAGGCATCATTTTCACTAATTCTCAGTCATATATACCCTTCTAAAACATGATACCAATTGAACTAGACTCCTCTTTCCATGATAGTTCAATCCCCCTAGGTCACATTTACTCAAGACAATAGCACCACAATAGGACTATAGTGCCGGTGCCACTCCTATCTACTTTTGACACTCTTGTCCAAGTCTATTTCTAGCCCCAATGGAAAATTTATTCTAGTTCCCCATACTTATCCTTATTGGCCTAATGTGAAAACATTCAACCCATGACCAATACATCCTTATAAAATTCCATTCAAAGATCATTTAGAAGGGGTTGGTAATTATCACTAAGCAAGCTAGAATACAAGCAAGACTACTCAAGAAATATTCCCTATTCTCTACATATAACCAACCAATACACTTAAAAGCTTATTTAAATCCTTATACTAGTCCTTAACCACCTCAAGCACATCTAGTTAAGCATTTTACATCTTCATACACACAATTATGTAAGGCACATCAAGTGGGAGAACTACATATGGCTTGATCCCTCTTCAAAGTATTGGTATGTAGGTAGCATACCCACACAAGGGGTATGGATATATATTCAATGAATCTTAAACAAACTAACCCCTCTATTTATCAAAATTGGTTAACGTATAATGGAGTATAGGGTTTTAAGAGAAAATTTTCTCTACAGGGAGCTCTACAGACTTTTAGCTGTTGAAGCTTCAAAGATAGGGTCTCCATAGACCTAGTGAATAAAACCTAGAAAGTTTAGATCCTTAGGAAAACAAAAATAGAAGTAGAATACAACACCAGTGAAACTATTGTATACTTTTGGTACTCCTATCCAATTATAAAACAAAGGTCAAATCTTAGTTTGTGATAGTGTCCTAGTCCTGCATAATGAATTCTAAACCTCTAATCTCAATTGGATTAATCAAGATAAGTCTTATTTTCTTTCCCTTATTAATATTTTTAGAAAAGATTTAAATTTTAATAAAATTTCACAAATTATTAGCTTAATTATTGCATATTTATTTACTAATTTTACTACTTAGACCCTTTAACTAAATTAGGAATAATACACTAATATTACCAAAATTGTTAAATCAACTACAAATCTATGGATGACAGCTTTAGAGAGTGAGATTGAAAAAAAGGTGATTGTCATGATATGGGAGATATGAAATATAACTTATCATCCTCATTTGAAACCACCAATAAGGACAAGAACCTCTGTAATTGGTGTAACATGTTTGTAACTAAAATTGGTGGCCTTAACCTACAACTTGAACTATTTGGATAATCAAGTAACCTCTAAAAATTCAAAAAAATATTGGAGCCATGAGTGAAGTATGTCTACCTCCTATATAAGCATTTTCATTAATTGATTGTATGGAATAAGTCAAATAGATGTAAAACCAACATGGTATGGGGATTAACAAGAAAAATGGGATAATCAACTTCTTAAGAATGGATCTTAAGGTATAGGAAACCATTATTCCAAATCTTACCATGAAAATTAAGTATACCAATTTTATTTTCTACCACCAATAGAATTTGACCTGAAACCTATCCTACTGGCCATACCAAGAAGAAACTCTTTTGACTAGTTTTACATGTCTAGTGGGGTGATGGAGGAACATAAATTTTTTTAGCCATTTTTTATGCTTATAATGTAGTTAAACAATGTAAATGAAGTTAGGGAAGTTTAAGGGTCACTAAAAAAGATTTACACATGTGTCACTCTCCTCTATAGTTCATACAACTACCAAAACATCTTTTTTTCACTTGTTTTCTTGATTTTAGTTAGGAACCTATAATATTTTAGTTATAATTAACAATAATTATAAGTAACTAACATATTTGATTCCAAAAAAAGAGTTTAGAACACTTTTATTCTTAATAAAACCATACCACCTTCATAAATGGACTAAATATGACCCTTAAGTGACATAGAATGACTTAGGACTAGATTTAACTATGACCAAGGCTATTAACACATTAAACGACATCAAATTGACCATGAAATGCCTTATAACATTATAATATACCCCTATATCAAGTTTTAGACTATAGGGGGTTGACCTATTTTGATTTATGGTTGAAATAGTCAACATTTTTAGTGATTTCCTAGGGGTGGTATGCTTGTTATGCAAAGGACCAATAGCCTAATCCTATCCATTGGGACATGGAGTCACTTATACATAGGTTTGACACTTAATTTACATTTTAAACCACATCGAACACAAAGGAAATACACACAAAATAAGACACAATAAAGGAAATAAATATGTGTTCAACTAAAACACTTATGGAACATAGACACAACTAAAATGACACACACACCTAATCTACTATTTAAAAGACCTCACTCTTGAGGTGAAAATATCTTATCATAGTTTAAATGGGGTAAAATATGGTTCCTCTTACATGTTTTTCACTCCTTGAATGCAATATAGCATTTAAAACATGACCATCATCAACCACTTGAATGTATAGATGGTTGAAAAGATTGCCATATTTGGATCTCCTCATGTCTACAAGTGGACTATTTATAGCCTTCATGAATTCTATATCTTGATATCCAAGGGTCCTTATTATGGATAAAATTAATGTGATCTCTATCATATCCATTATATGTTCTTTAAGATAAAGATTAAAAGACATGACAATTTCCTCAACCTTTCCATCCTCTTGGGTAGAATGTAATTGATGTGAATGATCATCAAGTCCATCTTCACCATATTATAATACCTCTGAATAAGGTTGAGCTTCATATAGATAACCTTATTTATCTTCAAGAAAAAACATGATTACCTTGACTTCACTAAGCTTCTCTATGACTATAGGATCTTAAACAACATATTAGCATTCATTTTCATGTATGAAATAACACTCAACATCATGTTTGTTAGACTCATTAGAAAACACATCAGATATATACTTATTAGGAGGGGAAGTAGCATTACTTAACTGATCAAATTATTAACATATGGCATTGAATATTTTCCATAAGTCATCTCACTATACTTCATGAATGTACTCATTAAGGGAAACTTCATCAATTATAGGTAGAAAGACATCATTATTCTCACTATTTTGATCAATTAGATTCTTTAATCTACCATCATCATATACATGAATCAATTAATCACTGTCATCATCTTATGATAAATAATGTTTAATACTTACCTTAGCTTTCTCAAATGCTTCTTCATGGATGGTATAGATGCCATGGTTAGTTTGTTTAAAGTAGGCATAAGGAAAATACTCATTAGCATTTTCACCATAATCATATAGAAACAAGTTTGATATGCCTTTAACATTGGAATAAGAACCATCATCAACATTATAATCCTCTTTTTCATTTATTACACAATTTATATTTAAACTTGCCTCTACATAAGGCTCAATGTGGAACCTTGAAAGTTGTTGAGTTCTTATGGTCACCTTGGTTCCATAGCTTATCTTGAAGGCCAAGAAGGACTAGTGAGATAATAAGTAGCCACTTATCTTGGCTATAAAATCTCTTGAAAGGAATATTTCAAAATGATTAGGCAAGTCAACAATAATAATGTCTCAAAAGATGGGGAAACTAGGATAGTCATGTAGGAAAAAAAATTAAGCCTTTGATCAATCCCATTGTCTTCATAGGTGTACCATCTAATTGAATCACTCTTTTAATATGTGGTTCAAATTTTAGGCCCAACTTATTATATACAAATTAAGGCATGACTAATGTAGAAACTCTGCTATCAACTATGCATTTATGATCTAGTTTATCACCCATAATGACAGTGAGGTAGAAAGGTGGAGGCTTGTCAGCTTTGGTAGATGGTTCCAAAATGTTTTTAGGATCAATAGTAAAAGATACAATACCATGACAATTTATTTAAGATGAAGGACTATTAGGGATAATGAAAAACTATTTTTTCAAGAGATCCTTTTGGCCAGGTATATGAAGGACATCACAGAGGGAAATAAATGCCTTGGAATTATTCAATGAATCAGTTATGTTTATAGCAGTAGTGCTTACATTTTATTAGGTCCTTGGAAGAAAGGAAGTTATTTAAACTTGAGGAATTGGGGTAACTTAAGTATACCTTACTACATTTTAATCTGGAGGAGGTGCAAGAGTGTTAGGTAATACCATGCTTACAGTCATGCTTTGCTACCTTGTAGGAGGATTAGATGAAATTGGAGGCAAATTATTATCACCTCCTAAATCCTTACTCTTTCCTCTTGTATTATCTTTAATAGAGGATCATTTATTGATTAAAAAAGTATCCTCAACTAGGAATTTTATGAAGCTTTCTCCTAGAGGTTTTCAACCTTGATTTTCATACATGAAGACCTCATCTTTAGCTGATAGAATAAGAGTGAATCCTCCTTGAGAAACTAGATATTTTTATCCACCTTAGTTTACATACATGAATTGGATTTGTTTTCAATCTTCTCCTTGTACTAAGTTTTGATGTACTAATACCATCTCTCTTGTGTTGGTGGTGGAATTAGGGTTGTACACATTGGTAGGCCTATTGAAATTAGGTTACCCTTAACCTCTCCCTCTCTCATATTATTGTTAATAGTGATAGGGGTTTTGATTATCACCTATTTGAATATTGTATTACCTAAGATTAGATTATAACCATTGATTATATGCATCTTTATCCATAGAATCATCTTCCTTCTTAGGAGCAGTCTTAGGCTTGGTATTTGTACTTAGAACTTTGGCAATGTTTTGAGTATTATTAGAAACATTAAGTAGGAAAAGCATAGATATTTGTGGAAGAAAATTTTATACTTTAATTAGGCCATTATTATCTATAATGTTAAGTTAATATGCTTAGATAAGAGTGAAACCACCCATATATTGTAGCACGATGGAAATATCAGTACCAATGGCTCTCAGGTATGTAGGGAAGACAAAGCTAGTAGGTGGTCTCAGGGGAAGAGGCAAACTATGCCAAGTATTTTGAAACATCTCATTGAATTCATGAATTATCTCCTTTGAGGCTCTTTTGATCACATTGAGATGATGTATGAGTGAAGTGTGGCCACTTTCATCTTCAAATCTTGAATTTATCAACACTCCAAAGTCAACCCATGTTGGGATGCATCCAATGGGAAAAGTCCTAAACCAATCAAGTGATTTCCCTCTAAGGTACATGTAAAGGAGTCTAATGGAAATATTTTCCTCAAAAACATTGTGTAAAATACATAAATTGGATATGTCCCTATTGTGTTCACTAGGAGTGACATGGCCTTCACCATTTAATGTAAAAACACTCTTTATGGCATTAGGGGGAATGTCATCATATGAATCAATATGGATTTGATTTTTAGTATTAAAGGCATGGATGGAATGTTATATGTCCATGTTTTCTTCCAATTATTCCTCACTTTCTTAATCCTCTTGACTAGAAAAGTCCTTTTTCTCTTCTAAGGGTAGAATACGATGAGGGTGTTGAAATTCAAGAGGAACTTCAAGATGAATAAGTGGATTGATAGGATTGAACACTATAATATAATATGAAATAGTAAGGAACATGAAGTATGAGAGTAAATATGTGATGAAAAAATGGTTTAAAACTAGATTTTACCTTGAATGGAGTTTTCAAATGCTGAGTAGCACACCAATATGAAGATGATGTTGTCAAGATCAAAATTCATCTTGACAAGTTGTATTTAGGATAATAGATCCTACCGGGTGTGCCAAAAGTATTTTCACCAAATATTTCACCATATAGGAAGTTTTTCAAGCCTATTATAATATTTGGGAAACATTTTAATACTTCTAGGTATGTGGGTTTACCTATAGTAAAAGTAGACCTCTAGGTTTAAGGGCTAGCTCCTTGAATTTAACTTGAAGTGATTATCACCTATACTAATTGATTATTTGTGGGGGAAAAGGATAAAAGTATGAATGAAATAAAAAAATCTAGGGATGTGATAAACCATGAAGATATCCACTATGATATCATAATTCTTTCACTAAGAAACAAGACCTACAAACTAGCTTCAAGTCCTAAGATGTTCTAACATAAATGTTTCAATATAGAGGTGATATGCATGAGACAACTCAAGGTAAGTAGACTAGATTTTATATTAATTAATATAAATACACTCATACACTTTAAGGGGGAATAAAACACTAAATACACTCTTTATTACATGTTAAAATGAGAACTTCTTGTACAAGACATGAAAGGTGAAGGAGAAGCAAGGATAGAATCACTAGACCTCATCATACATCGCTTTGCACACTTATAAAAAATGTTAATGAAATTAAAATATATTTAATTTATTACTAAAATTCAAATTAAAACATCAATCTAGTAGGTATTCACCATACATGGATTGGAATTATTAGACAAGAGCCAAAATGGCTAGTACTTAAAATTTTAGAGTGGAGAGATGAGAATGAAGTTTAAGAGTAACAAAAACACTTGTAAAATTGAGAAAATGAGTTACATATATGTGATAAAGTAATATGGAATATAAAATTTAAGGTATACTTGGATTAATTTCCCTCAAAGCATGAAACTCCTAAAATATGGTGTAAGACTCTTCAATTGTTTGCCAAGAAACTACCTTCATCATTTGGCCTTCCTTGAATGATCAATAATAGATTAGAGATACATGAGATAATTTTAAAATTATGGAAGATTTATAAAAATTATTAAACATGCATTGGATGTGTCCCTAATCATATATATTCTTCTATCCAAGTGTTCTCACTAGCTGTAGTCATAATCACCCTCCTTTTGCTCACCCTTCACACTTAACACCAAATAGGTGTTCAATTTTCTAATCCAATCTATAAAAAAGGTGACGTGACACATTTTAGGAGTACTCAAGTACATAGATTCATATTTCAAACCTTAAAAGGCCTCCTAATTGGATTTTTCATCTTCTCACTTGGTGATCACTCTTTGTTCACTATGCCAATTTGGATTGGCTGTGATGAAGGTGTTATTATAGATACTTGTGACCTCTCATAAATAAATAAATGGATATTAAGAGTTATGATAGGTCCCAATATCTATCCAAAATTTATTTTTATCCTTTGAAACTTTTTTTACCTATAAAACACCAGAAATTTTCTAGAAAATCCATTTTTGACCCTATTCCTAAAAGCAGGGTGGAAGTGAAATTGATGCTAAAGAGACTTGGGGAGTTCTATAGGAGTTCTAATAAGTTTTTTTCTCAAAATATCCCATATATATACCTCTCCTTATTAATATTTCCAATTGGGTCCTTATCAAGGGTTTTAGAGGGTTTTGGGTAGTTTTCACCCTTAAGGTTTGTTCATGGAAGTTTGACATTGGAACCCTAAAAAAGTTCCACTAGATCATTTCTTGGGACACTTTTAAACTTATCCTATCCACTTAGGTTACCATGCTAAGCATCCATATAAGTTAGAGTTTTTTAAAATTTGCCTACTCAAGATATTCATAATTTATTACATCTATAAGAAAAAGGAATATGTAGTAGACCATACAAGGTCTACTTGTAAAAATGCCACTCAAAGCATGAAACTCCTAAAATATTGCATAAGACTCTTCAATTACTTGCCAAGAAAATGCCTTCATCATTTATCCTTCCTTGAATTATATAAAATATATTATGGATAGATGATATCATTTCAATATGAGGGAGGGGTTATAAACATGTTCTAACATGCATTGGATGTGTCCCTAATAGTCAATATTCTTCTGTCCAAGTGTTCTCACTACCTACAGTCATAATCACCCTCCTTTCACTCACCCTCACACTTGGCACGAAATAGGTCTTTATTTTTCCAATAAAATCCATACAAAAGGTTATGTGACACCTTTCAAGACTCCTCAAGTCTCTATATTCATTAGGTAGACCTTAAAAGGCCTCTAAATTAGAGTTTTCATCTTCTCGCTTGGTGATCATTCTTTGTTCACTATCCCAGTTTGGACTAGCTAAGATGAAGGTGTTAAAATAGATACTTGTGATATCTCTTAAAGAAATAAATGGATATTATGAGTTATGATAGGTCCAAATATCTCTCCCAAAGACATTTTTATCCTTTGAAACTTTGTTGTACCTATAAACCACCAAAAAAATTCAATAAAAGCCATTTTACACCCTGTCTATACAAATAAAGTGGAATCCAAATTAATAGGAAAGATCCCTAGGGATTACTCTACAGGTTAAAATATATTTTTTTCCTAAACTATCCCATATGGACTCCTCTCCTTCATCTTTCTAATCATGTCCTTATCAATGATTTTAGAGGGTTTTGGGTAGTTTTCACCCTTAAGGTTTGTTCATAAAAGTTTGACATTAGAACCCTAAAAAAATTACATTATAAAATTATTTGGTACCCTATTAAAACTATCATATCCCCTTATGTTCTCATGATAATCCTCTGTATAGGTATGAGCTTCCAAAATTTCCTACTCAAGCTCTTTTTATCTTTCTACATACCTAGTCATGTCCTTAAGCCAAGAAATGGCTTCTCTTTGGCCTCCTATGCAAAAAAAAGGATAAAACACACCTTATAACTATGTATAGAGGTTATATAATGTATTTAAATTCTCATATAGTGTTATAAAAGTAATTATACCCCTATTAAATAGTAGGCCGTGTCTAAGTCTAGTAGGAGTGAACTGCATACCTATGGGTTTAGGTCACCTTGTTTGGTTTCTAACACCTATGAAGGATTAAATATATTAATTAATTTCCAACAAATCTCTTGACATATTATTTCAAGGATATTATTCTATTTGGTACCTTCCTTATTAATATTTATTACCAGTCTGGAGGATATGGCACTTTCAGAGTGCCCTCTGTCTGAGATAGAATAAAGGTAACTTCCAATATTAAATCAAAAAATTTGAACATATGAGGGGATATATAAGGTCATGGGGATCATATTAATAATTTTTAAATGTTTTTTAAAACTTATCACACCTATAAACACCTTAAAACCCAAGATAGACTTGTAGAGAACTCACCATGTGTAGGGTTTTTTGAGTTGACTGTAGTTGCTATTGAAAACCCATTCTTGTCATATTTACATTAAATTTGACTATATTGTGATGTTTAATACCAATATTTAATTTCATTTAAAATATATTCATCAATACTTTTTATAAATCTCTCAATATAAACCCTCAATTTGGACAGGATCAACTGATAGTCAACTATGACTATGATTCTACTCAGAGAAAAGGATCCATGTAGGTGAGAACTTGTATGTTTTAGGTCTTATAAATGACAAAAATACCTTAATTAAGTATGTAATTATATTTTAAATTAATTTAATCTTGTTATAATCATACCTATGTTAGGCCATCCTCTAAATCATTATGTTCTAGCTCACTATCACGCCACAGTTGACTGTAGTTGACCATTTTGTAGAAAAAAGGTCTTGTAGGTTTATATGAAGGATTTAAAACCTATGATTAACATCTAGAGTTAATTTAAAGTGTTATAACCAAATAAAACTTGTAGGTGTTTGTGTTTATAAACCTAATCACCAAGGTTCACCTATGAGCTTGGAAAAATCTATAGTCAGACTGTAAGTTAACATTTTAAAGGTAAGGGCACACTTGTAGATGTTGATAGAGGTCAATACCCTACACTCCAATCCTTATTTATGTTATTTGAAAAAAAATTCTCCTTAAAATAAATAGGATCACCTAACATGAAGTTATGCTCTTGTTATGCCACCCTAGACAATAAGGCCCTTTAGAGTCAATATACTACAGATAACATTGACTTTTTATAGTGATCAAATGCATGGATTTGAAGCCTTTTAACATGATAATCTATTGGAAAAACTACTCATTATCCTTTGAAATGTGTTACCTTATATGAGGTATAAAATATAGATGCATTTAAATTCATCTAGGATATATTTCACATGATCATATAATAACACCAAAAGTAGCTAGGGCTTTGTTTCAAAGTTTTAAAGGAAACAAATTCCTAAAACTCATTCTCCATAGATGCATATGACTACTCAAGTATGCTTACTAATTTATATCTTTAACATGATTATTATGACACCTAAATAAATCTATGACCTTAAATAAGGTCTTAAATCATGTTTAGACTCTTCACTCAACACCTTTAGGCCTACTTGAGGTCCACCTGCAGTTGGAGATTTTAGTACACAGGGTAGTGAATATGGATATGGGAAATATGTATAGTGTATGGGAATATAATTAGTATTATACCATATATAAACTCTCAAATGGATTATTTTCACCATTAATAACTCAAAAAAATTCAAATTCTTCCTTTTAATATGATTATCTCCTAAAGGCACCTGTAGGTGCATGTTAATGGTGCAGGACTGTGTATGTAATTGAATTAGCTATCATAGTTCATCATATAAAATTTTAGAGATTAGTTTAGTTGAAAAAAATTAAATAATATTTTCAACACCTCTTAATACCTATTAATTAAATCTTCATGAATGTTCTCAACACTTCAAAACACCTCATTTAGCTGACCGTGTATGATACTCATGCAAGAAGTTGACTATGCTAGTCTTTCTTGACTAAAACTCCATGGATAATAGATTTTGAGAGTAAGATTGGAATGAAAGTGATTGTTATGATATGGGATAAATTAAATACAACTTATCATCATCATATGAAACCACCAAAAGGATAAAAACCTTTGCATTTGGTGTAACATGACTACAACTAGCAATGATGGTCTTAACCTACAATTTGAACTATTTATCTCATCAAGTAACCTCCAAAAATTAAAAAGGAGATGTGAGACATGAATTAAAGATGTATACCTCCTATATAATCATATTCATATATTTATTTGTATGGAATATCTCAAATAGAAGTAAAACCTACAACGTATGAGGATTAACAAGAAAATTGAGATAGTCAACTTCTTAAGAATAGTTCATAAAGTTTAGACAACCATTATTAAAAATAATACCATGAACATGAAGTATACCAAGTTTAAGCTTTACCAACAAGATAATTTAAACTAAAACCTCTCGTACTTACCATACTATAAAGAAACATATTGACCAGTTTTATATGTCTAGTAGAGTGATGGAGGATCAAAATAGTTTTTATATATTTAATTCTTCAAAATTAAATAAAGCATGTAAAAAAAATTATGGAAGTTTAAGGATCACTTCAAGATATTTCCACATGTGCCACACTCTTTTATAGGCCATACAACTACCAAAACCTCCTTTTCACTTATTTTCTTGATTTTAGTTAGGAAATTGCAAGTTTTTAGTTAGAATTGACAATAATGACAAGTACCTAACATATTTCATGTTAGAAGATAGTTTAGAACACTTTTATTCCTAATAAAAATATAGCACCTTCATAAATGGCCTAAAAATGACCCTTAAGTGACATACAATGACTTAGGACTAGATTTATCTATGACCAAGGCTAATAACACATTAAATGACATCAAATTGACCATGAAATTTCTTATAACATTATAATATACCCCCATATAAATTTTTGGACTATAGGGGGTTGGCCTGGTTAGAATCATCAACATTTTTGGTGATTTTTTAGGCATGGTATTCTTGTTATGACAAGACTAATAGCCTAATCCTATCCATTGGGCCATGGAGTCACTTATACATAGGTTTAACACTTAATTTTACTTTTAAACCACACTAAACATAAAGGAAAGACACACAAAATAAGACACACCAAAGGAAACAAACATTTGTTCAACTAGAAAACTTATAGAACACAGACATAACTGAAAGAAAGACATACACACCTAATCTAATATTTACAAGACCTCACTCTTTAAGTGAAAACATCTTACCATAGTTCAATTAGGGTCAAATATAGCTCCTCTTGAATATTTGTTACTCCATGAAGTCAATTTAACATGTGAATCATGCTCATCATACACCACTTAAATGTGTAGATGTTCAAGAATATTACCATCTTTGGATCTCCTCATGTATAAAAGTGGACTATTTAGAACCTTCATAAATTCTATCTCTTTCATTCCAAGGGTCTTGATTAGAACTATAACTACTATGATCCTTATCATATCCATTAGATGTTATTCAAACTACATATTGGATGACATGATAACTACCTCAACCTTTCCATTTTCTTGGGTATAATGTAGTTTATGTGGATGATAATATAGTCCCTCTTAACCATGTTATAATACCTCTAAATAAAGTTCAACTTCATGTAGAGAATCTGATTACTCTTCAAGCACAAACATGACTACCTTGACTTCACTAGGCTTTTTTATGACTATAGTCTCTTGAATAATAGAATGACATTCATTTTCATGTTTGAAAGAATACTCAACATCATGTTTGTTAGACTCATTATCAAACACATCAAATATATACTTCTTAGGGGAGGAAGTAGCAATACTTAACTGATCAAATTCTTGACATATGACATTGAGCCTTTACCATAAGTCATCTCTATTTTATTCATGAATGTCATCGTCAAGGGAATATTCATAAATGGTAGGAAGAAAGACATTATTATTATCAATATGGTGATCAATCAGACTCTTCAATCTATCATCATCATATACATGAATCAAGTTGTTACTCTCAACAACTTATGAGAAAGAATGTTTAACACTTACCTTAGCTTGCTCAAATGCTTCTTCATGGATGATATAGGTGCCAAAGTTAGTTTATTCAAATTAGACATAAGTATCATCCTCATAAGCATCTACACCATACTCATCTATAAATAAGAAGGCTATACATTCTATCTTGGAAGAAGCACCATCATCCGCATTAAAATCCTCTTTATAATTGATTACAAAACTCAAAATTGAACTTTCCTATACAACCTTTCAAGTGGTTGAGCTATGGTCATCTTGGTTCTATATCTTATCCTGAAGGCCAAGAAGGACTAGTCAATTGAGAGGTAGCCATATATCTTGGCTATAAAATATCTTGAAAGGAATATTTCAAAATGATTAGGTAAGTCCACAACAATAATGTCTTGAAGGATGGGGAAAATAGGATAGTTATGGAGAAAAAAATTCAACGCTTTGATTAGTACTATTATCTTGGTAGCTATAACATCTAACTGAAGCATTCCTTTGCTATGTGGTCCATATTTTAGGCCCAAGTTATCAGTTACATCTTTGGGCATGATAGATGTAGAATCACCACTATCAACTATGTAGTTATGAACTAGTTTGTCACCCACAATGAAAGATAGAGGTATAAAGGTTAAGGCTTATTAGATTTGGTAGATGGCTCCAAAATTTTTTTAAAAGTATTGGTAAGATCTACATGACCATGACCATTTCTTAAATTTTAAGGACTATTATGGATCGTGAACAACTATTTTTGTAAGATCTCCTTTTGGCCAGACATATGAAAGACATCCCAAAGGGAAATGGATGCCTTGTCATTCTTCAATGAATCCACTATGTTTAAAGTAGAAGTTCTTACCTTATATTGGGTTTTTGGAGGTGAGGAATTTCTTAAAACTTTAATAATTGAGGCATCTTGAGCAAACCTTACCACATTCTAATTTAGAGGAGGTGTAGGAGTGTTAGGGATTGCCATGATTACAATCATGCTTTACTACCTTGTAGGAGGATTATATGAACTTGTACGCACATTATTATCACCTCATAAAACCTTCCTCTTGGATTTTTGATTTTTTAAAATAGAGGTTCATTTTTTATGTAAAATGATATCTTCAATTATTGGTGAAGCTTTATCCTTGATGCTTTCAACCTTGATTTGCTTGCATTAAGACCTCATATTCAACTAATAGAAGAAGAGTGATTCATACTTGAGAAATTAGAGCTTGTTATCCACCTCTATTGGCATCCATGAATTGGATTCTTTTCCACTCTTCTCCTTGCAACAGGTTTGTATGCACCATTTCCATCTCTCTTGTGTTGGTGGTGGAAGTAGGGTTGTACAAATTGGTAGGCCTATTATAATTAGGCTACTCTTGACCTCTCCATCTTTTATATTATTGATCATATTTATACTAATAGGGATAGTGGTTTTTATTATCACCTAGTTTCATATTGGTTTGCATAAGATTAAATTATAATAATTGAGTATATGCATATTTATCCATGGAATCATCTACCTTCTTAAGAGAAGCCTTAGGCTTGGTATTTGTACTTGTAACTTGGGAAATGTTTAGACCAGTAGTAGAAACATTATGCAATAGAGGCATAAATATTTATAGAGACAAATTTCCTAACTGAATGAGTCCATTCTTATCTCTAATGTCAAGTTTATATGCTTTAGGAAGAGTGAAACCACCCATGAATTATATCATGATGGGAATATCAGTACCAATATCTCTCAAGTAAGTAGGGAGGACAAAGTTAGTAAGGGGTTTCATGGGAGGAGGAAACCTATGCTAAGTATTTTGAAACCTCTCACTGAAGTCATGAATTATATCCTCAAGGTATCTTTGGATCACATTGATCTGATGTATGAGTGAAGTGTGGTCACTTTCATCTTCAAATATTGAAGTTAGAAATAATCCAAAGTCATCCCATGTTGTAATGGATCCAACAGGAAAAGTCCTATACCAATAAAGTGATTTAACTTTAAGGGATATGGTAATGAGTCTAATGGAAATATTTTACTTAGTAACATTGTGGAAACTACATAAATTGGATATGTCCCTAATGTGTTCACTAAGAGTGACATGGCCTTTACCATTGAATGTAGGAACACTCTTTGTAGCATTAGGGGGAGTGACATCATATACATCAAGATGGATTGGATTTTTAGTATTAAAGGTAGGGAAGGCATGTTTCATAGCCATGTTTTCATCCAATTATTCCTCACACTCTTGATCCTCTTGACTATAAAAGTATTCTTTCTCTTCAAAGGATAGAATAAGATGAGGGTGTTGAACTTCAAGAGGAAGTTCAGGCTAAATAGGTGGACTGATAGGATTAAAAACTCTACAATAATATAACCTAGTAAGGAACATGAAGTATTATATTAAATATATGACAAAATAATGGTTTAAAAACAAATTTTAACTTAAATGGAGTCACCAAATTTTGAGTAGCACACCAATATGTAGATGATGTTGTCATGACCAATATTCACCTTGATAAGCTATCTTTAGGAGAATGGATCCCACTGAGCATGACATAATTTTTGACACCAATTTTTTCACCATATATGAGGTTTTTAAATCCTAATATAATATTTGGGTAACATTGGAATACTTATAGGTATGTGGGTTTACCTATAGTATAAGTAGACCTATAGGTTTAAGGGATAGTTCCCTAGATTTAACTTGAAGTGATTATCACCTATACTAATTGATTGTTTCTAGGGAAAAAAGATATAAATATGCATGAAATAAAAATAATATATAGAGGTGATACACCATGATTATATTCACTATGTTATCATACTTCTTTCACTAAGAAACAAGACCTACAAACTAGCTTCAAGTCCTAAGATGTTCTAACATAAGTGTTTCAATATAGAGGTGATATGCAAGATAAAACTTAAGGTAAGTATACTAGAGATCAGAATGATAAATATATTAAAAATTTTACACTTGAATGGGGCCTAAAAAAATAGTTACAATCTATAAGACCTATTATAATGAGAACTTATTATACAAGACATGAAAGGATAAGGAGAAGCAAGGATGGAATCACTAGACCTTACCATACATCACTTTACACACTTAGAAAAAATGTCCATAAAATAAAACTAGATTGAATTTATTTTTAAAAGGAAAAGTAAAAGATCAAAATAGTATGGATTCATCATACATTAATTGGATTTATCAGACAAAAACCAAAATGGCTAGTACTTATAGAATTTGAGAGAGGAGAGAAGAGAATGAAGTCCAAGAGTCACAAAAAAACTTTTAAATATGAGAGGATGAGTTATATTTTTAGGATATATGAATATGGAATACACCAGGCAAGGTCTTGTTAGAAAAATGTCCCTCAAAGCATGAAACTCATGAAATCTAGTGTGGGACTCTTCAATTGCTTGCCAAGAAATGAACTTCATCATTTGGCCTTCTTTGAATGATACACATTATATAAGGGGTAGATGAGATAATTTAAATATGAGGGAGTAGTTATAAAAATTATACAACATGAATTGGATGTCTCCCTAATCATCAATATTCCTCTGACCAAGTGTTCTCACTACCTACAGTCATAATCACCCTCTTTTCACTCACCCTTCACACTTGGCACCAAAGATGTTTTCAATTTTAAAATATAATATATAAAAAAGGTTATGTGACACCTATCAAGATTAATCAAGTATATATATCCATTATGTAGACCTGAAAAGGTCTCCTAATTGGAGTTTTCATCTTCTCACTTGGTGATCACTCTTTTTCACTATGCTAGTTTCGACTGGGTGAGATGAAGGTGTTAGAAGATATAATTGTGATCTTTCTTGAAGAAATAAATAGATATTATGAGTTAGGATAGGTCCAAATCTCTCTCCCAAATTTATTTTAATCCTTTTAAACTTTTTGGTACTTGTAAAACACCAAAAAATATCAATAAAATCCATTTTCCACCCTATCCATACAAGTAGGGTGGAAGCCAAATTTATGGGAAAGAGACCTGGGGATCCCTTTATAATTTCTAATCACTTATTTGATAAAAATATCCCATATATATTCCTCTCCTTCTTATTATTTCTAATCTAGTTCTTATCAAGGATTTTAAAGGGTTTTGGGTAGTTTTCACTCTTAAGGTTTATTCATAAAAGTTTGACATTGGAACCCTAAACAAACTTTGTATGCAATCATAAATGAATCATGCCCATAAATCAATCATGAATATGATGGGATAGAGAAAACCTACACTTATGATTGAGGGCATATAATTATTAAGAGGGAGCATGACCAATGTGAGGATCTGCTAGACTTGATTATGGGATCACTTGTCACAACACACTATATGAGATAGGGTTCCAAAGCCTATAGTCTAAAAAAATAATATAACAACCCTAAAAGAGTCCTATGATTTAATAGTTAAGTAATATAATAAAATGAAAAGTAAATCTAATCTAGGGAACATCAAATCTTGTAGTACAAAGTGGGGGTTAGAAATAAAACAAATAAACAACTAAAATATACATGTATAGAAGACATATAATCATGTCAATGTCTATAGAATCATAATACATGGAAGAGAATAATATAAATTCTCTATATATGTACTCTTAAAAATGAGAAATAAAGTTAAGAATATTTACCTTTGACGATGAACCTAGTGAGCCTCAATCTCCCCCTTGGCCAAGGTGCTTCATAAGAAATTTTCATGATATGTATGGATGACTAAGATAAATTAGATCTAGGCTACACAGCCTATCCAAAAATATAAAAGACCTATCCAAAAGATGAGGTCGAAGCTCCAAAGAAAGTATTGAACCCTAAATATTTATTCTTCAAGTAGAATGGTCAATAGACAGATGTTAATTCACACTTCTTTGCTTAATTCTTCGCTCTTATGAAATGGTGAGGAATGATCTTATATATATAGTAGTATCTTAGCCTAAAATATTTTAGGAATGTCGGTTGTGCTAGGTTGACCCAATCAAACTAGCACATTTTTTGGGATAACTTTTTAGGTCTGTGCTAGATTGGACAAGAGGCCAACAAACCAAAAGAGAGAAAATGTCCCTAAAATGTACTATGTCAACCTAGTTGACCTAGCACAACTGATGGGTCAAAAGGGTGCTAAGGAAAGAAATTAAGGATAAAATATAAAAAATTATGGGAATATGTAAAACTAAAAATAATAAGCTTGGGTTTAATGGTTTCAGGAGGCTAGAGTGTGGATGGTAAGTGGTAAAAGGAATGACAATCTTATGAAGCACCAATGGTCTACCCACCCCTTTCCTAGTATACCCCTTAAGGCTTACACTCAAATAAATTTAGACTTGATAGGTTCCTAAAAGATATGAAGTGTTAGCAATCAATAAAAGTTAAAAATATTATGTTTATACACATGCCCCAATCGAAGCTCATCACGTGTCATGTAAGTGTAACATGGGATGGTGCTTCAGAAGAAAACATGACAACACACAACACTAACTCTAAGTATGGCGCAGTAAGAAGAAAATAAGAGAAATGAAAGAACTATATTGAGAAACACATACCTTTAACATAACTTAGTGCCATATATAAAGAAGTAGATTGCAAGAATTGTGAAGGTGTCCAATGTAAAGTACACTAGGTGAACCTATAGAAGTTAGTGTAAAAAATAGCCAAAAATCAAAATTTTTGGAAGATAGACATATGATAGTGGAAAATAATGTCTACATCATCATGATTCTAATGCATTTTATGGTTTGTAAAATGATGAATACAAACAAAGATAGAGGCAAAATAAATAATCTACTTGAAAATAAATGAAATAATTAAGTTGTTGAAAAGTGATTTTTAAATAGGGAAAAAGAGAATTCATTTGGAATTTTGAATTATGATAGAGAGAAAAGAGAGATCTGAGACCAGAAAAGGCTAGGATGGTGAGGAAATGACATGCTAGATGAGGAAGACACCTAGATGTAGTGATAAGTGCAATATAGGTATGTAACTATGGATCTCAAGCCAATTTTTGAAATTTGTATTGAATTAAGTGAATTTTTGATAAAATATATTTTTAATCATTTATATATGTCAAAATCGAACAAAATTAGATTCTAAGGGTAGAAGGAAGATGCAATATGGGTTGAAAGGGTTTAGGAAGAAAGTGAGTGAAATGCACATTTTGGAAAAAAAATGTACTAGGTTGACCAAGTCCACCTAGTAGGTTGAAGTACAGTAAAATCCATAAGGTTAATCAAGTAGGTATGGGTTGACCTAGTGTAATTTATAGGGTAAAAAGCTAAAATGGAGTGAAAAACTAATCTATAAGGGCCAAAATGAAAACTCAGAACTAAGAAGGAGAAAATAAGAGGGTTGAATTAGAATTTAAAATCAAATATGATAAAAATAGGGAAATTTTGGTCAAACTTGGTTGATTAGGGAACCAAAATAAGCACAAAAAGCTAAAAGAGGGCTAAAATGGCTTGAAATGACCAAAAGAGGGCAAGAGGGACCAATAAAGATAGAAATATGATAGAATGAATAAAATAAACAAGTTAAAAGAATTTAGGCTTATTTTTCATTAAATTTGTAAAAATAATGTGTAAAGAATGTATTGTGATTATGCATGACATAGAGGAACTATTACATCTTTTGTTGTTTCTTGGTTACAGAGAGGTCCATGATTATGGATGTTGGTAAACATGTCTTGGTTTCTAGATTTTTTAGAGAGATTGATAGATGGAGATCAAGATAGACTAGTAGCTATAGGTCTAGGAGGTATATCTGAGATGTGTAAGATCCCCCTCAACATTAACCTATTTATCATGTTCCTAGGATGATAGGAATTATTTAATAACACCACTAGATGGGAGGTAGATGGGGATGCCATAGAGATAGGTATCATATTAGAGGATGTCCGTGCCATACTTAAGCTACCCATAATAGGAGAAATGGTGACCATAGGGATACAAAATAGCTTAGAGGAGAGGAGAGCCTTATTGATGTGGGATATAGGCTCAGTGATGATGTTAAGAGGATGGAGAGTTAGTATGGATGATGTGTATATATCACAAATTATAGACCTCTAAAATGAAGTGATAGGCCTTATAACAAAATTAGTACTCTATCATAAGTTAGATGATAAGGTACCACTATTCATGGTAGACTTGAGTAGGATGATGCTAGAGGAGGGAGTATTATATGATCTAGGTTGTATCATCTGGCTCTAGTTCATACATGATCTATTTGAGATGTTGATCAGAGGTAAGAAGATGATGGGATTGATCATACTATTGAAATCACATCTATATTAGAGCTTCCCCATGTATCAACTGACTAGGTTACCCAATGCGATCAATGATGGGTTACCTTGAGTGCAAAGATGGTGGGAGGACTAAGTAGTGTAGACCATGCCCTACATGCTAGTGCTATATTTGGTGAGATGTGAAAACATCATGTGGTAATTATATGGGCACATAATAGCTACATGGGTGAGTTAGCACATAGTTACACCAACACTAAAGTGGAGAGAGGAGATTGGATGCTATATATGGTGGATAGAACCACAACTAATGGCATAGGTGCTAGGATAGATGGGATTACCTCATCTAGTAGCACAAATATTGATGCCTAACTAGTGGGCTCAACATGTGAGGGAGCCATAAGGAAAGAGGGGACTTATACCACTAATAGTGAGGCTAACATTGAGGCCATATTGGGAGTGACCATGGACTGGTTGAGCATGATGAGTGGTAGAGGAGGTAAAGATACCAAATGTACATCTACCAAACCCATAATGAGATGAAAAACAACCACTGAGGACATGATGGTGATGAATACAAGAGAGAGTGGATACTAGACATCCTAGATAATCCCATAAATGAGTTAAATATGATGATAGAGAGACTACTCAAATAGAGGCTAAGATGAACACAAGCCATAACAACCAAGTTTGAGTTGAGGAGGTGACCTATCAAGGAGGTACTAAGAGGTTATAAAGATAGGGAGAATATGCTAGGTGATCATGAAAATGATGATGTCATAAGAGCTGAGACATAGATAGGTATGAAGATGGTTGAATTATTTATTAAGTTTTTATTTGGTAGTAGAGATATATAGATAGATATTATGAGATATGATAGTGATCTAATATATATTTGGTGTGATTTTTCAAGAATACCTAAGGATGAGGATAAATGGGGGTCCCTAGTGATAAGATCAATCTATGAAATCCTAAATGAGACTTGACATCCATATAAACCCTTGATACTGGAGGATTTGAGTGTACCATTTGCCCCAACTCAAGTGAGCTAGTTTAGGTTAGTTGGTGAGGTAGTGAGGTAGATACAAGTGTAGAGAGAGGGTAAAACCACCAATATAGATGGGTGTAGGTGAGAGATAGTCCTAGTAGGCCTTGGTATATGAGAGAGTTGTGTATTTAGAGATAGTGACATAGTTTATGTAGGCATATAGAATGATCCAAACTCAGATGACACAAGCACATACAATGACCTAGGCTGAGTTGGTACATGCATAGGTGAAAATAACACACCTATATGGATTAGTAGAGGGATGGAGATATCAGACTACATTATTAAAGCATATCATTCAGAGGAGTTAGATCGAGGAATTAGCAAGCAGTGTGGCTAGGCCATGAGATAGATAGGGTAGAGCTCAACCCTAATGTTGAAGCTTTGTATATGGTTGTATACATTGTATCAAACTCATGGTATATATATGATGTATCATTTTGGCTTATTGTTGTTGGTTGTGTATGTTGTATTTATGATGGTTATGTTTGTTCATTATGGTTGAGGTTGTAGATGCTTTGGATATATCTCTTTCTAGCACATGTATTTAGATTTGTTGTATATGCTATAGGAAATATATGTGGTGTGGTTCATTTTATATAATTATGGAGTACACATGCATGGTTAAAAATAAATAGGCAAAAAAGGGCTTCAAAAAATATAATCAATCAAATAAATGTACTACACACTAGTTCAAGTTGGGAAATGTGTAATAACAAAAGATGACTAAGTATAAAAATCCAATAAAAATGGAAAAAAAGATTGTGAAAGGGGATTTTTTTAAAGACAATGTAAAATATTTTTGCACCAAATTAAAACAAGTAATATCATACTAAATATCACATTGGGAAGTATGACAAACAATGTAATAAAATGGAAGATATGTAAAAGGGCACAAATGATAATAAAAATAAATCGAAATTAATTCAATAAATTATATTGTTTCATGATGGGAAGTACAAAATTAAAAAAAAATTTAAAAATTTTGTCTTAAATTTATCATATGAATTCAATCTAGGAAGTATGATAAATTAAAGAAATGATTGTAATCTTACATGCACTTGGAAAATAAGAAATAAAAGGCAAAATAAAAATGAAGTAATCATAAAACATAATAAATATCAATATCGGATATATTTAAATGATGTGTAACATCATAATCAATCAAATATTATCTCTTATTTGACACATGTAATTTGGATGGTGACTTATTTATTGGAAACTTTTGTGAGGAGGGTTAGATCCTATCCACGTTCTTACACTACAACTCACAAAATAAAAACCCAAAGGGTACCAAGTAAATATTGGTAATTATAAGGATAAGTAATCATAAATCAAATATGTGGGTAATATGATGGAAAAAGTGGTAATTTATGAGGGACGCTAGGTCCTATCCACAATCTTACAAAGCAACTCAGAAATGAAATCCCATGGGGAGTGATCAGTAAGCAAAATAATATTTACCAAGATAAAATATGAAGGAAAGGGAATGAAAAAGGGAGTGTAAGAAGCAATACTTAGGCATCTTATGAGAAGACCTTAAGAGACAATAGGCATATTCAAGACATGAAAAGACACTAAGGGACTAGTGGTCGTCTATGTACAAAATAAACCTGCTTACTATAAACACAAAGATTTGTAGGCAAATAAGTGTGATACTAATATCAACTCATGATGGTAGATTAGTACAAGGAAAATTAAAATGGACCTACCTTCCCACGATGTGTTCTTCATTCCTCAAGACCCCTTACAGAGTCATCAGTTTACTACAAAGATTGGGTACTTGTGTGAGAAAGTAGGTAACACTAATTTTTTTTATTCATCTCTTTTAATATACTAGCCTAACACACCCTAAAGGACCTCATCTCTACTGTGAGGCCAACTATGGAGTTTGATCTTCAATTAGAAGAAGGATATGTGCTTTGATTCATGTCTTTTAGTATGATTAAAATTTTAATATTATTCAATATTTTTGACTTTTGATATCATTACCTTTTTGTTTAAATGATTTGGATTTTAACTTTCTCTTGAAGTATTTTTTAAGATTCCTCCTCCTTATGTATTTGGAATGACAAATCATGAGAGAGATAGTGATACACATGAATGAGCTATAGGCTAAGGATAAAGAAAGCTAAGTGACCCAAGACAAAAAAATGACTAGAACACTTTGGCTTGACATTAAATAGAGCATGTGATCTCAAGTATCAACCATGTATATGCTTATTTTGTATAAAAAGGAAGAAGTTAAAAAGGAAATACAAAGGAGGACCGGTGAAAGGAAATATTAATGAGAAATATTGCTTTCTAACTGATCACATGGTAATAGGAGATAGTAACCAAAGGGAAAAGGGTAAATATAACTAAGTGACCATGACAACTATCTATGAAAAATAAATATAAGAGAGCATATAATCATGAATATACAAGGGAAGAGTTTTGAGAAAAGCTCTTAGTGAAAGGAAAGTAATGATAAAGGAAAAATAATAATGATAAGGAAAATATAAGTATATGTGGTAACATAAGATAACTATAGTACAACAAAAAGGAGAAACATGATATAAGATAAGAAAGAAATTAAAATAGTGTTAAATGATATAAGAAAATATAAATAAGATTGGATCATATGTCCAATCCAAATATAAAATTAGGAAACACCATGCATGTGCTCATAAATACTGGTAAATCTATCCAGACACATTATCCAATACATTAGATAATCCTCTATAAAGATGTAATCAAACTGCTGCTAAGGTCTTCTCAATCTTTAGTGAATACTAGGTAAATACTTATTTTCTAATCTCTTCAAATAAAATAGTAGGAATGCTTGAAGGATCATGCTGAGGAAGAAAGTTAGGCAAAGGCTGGTCAGGAGAATGTGTGGAAATAGGATCTATAGGAGAAGATGGAATCATAAGTGGAGAAATATCCATGGGTGAAAGACTCATAGGGGGAGAAGGATACAAAAGTGAGGAAAGGTCCACAAGTGAAGGAATCACATGTGGAGGCATAAAAGGTGGTGAAGGGACCACAAGAAGTGATGGAACCACTAGAGGTAGAGCCATTGGAGAAGGAGGAACATTTTTGTAGGAATGGCCTATGGGAAGAATGGTAGAAGGTCTAGGGATGGATACATGATGATCTTTAAGATGTTGTTGAAGAATCCATAAATGATTAGTATGATGCATGCCATATAGGTGTCATAGATAATATACCTCACCATACTTAGGTAAATATTTAGGAAGTACCTTTGGAGGAGGTATGGCTTTGTTGGATGATGGGGAAGAAGGATGTAAGGTATTAAGGTATTATTTAATCTTAAAATAATGGGTATAAGAGTGATTATTTATCTTATGGAAGAAAAAAATACAATTAAGTGGTTTTAGGAACACTCAAGAAGGAAGTGATATAGGAGCAAAAGTAGTTGAAGAGGACTCATCAACTCATTTGGTGGACAAAGGAGCCATCTTAGGAAATGAAAGAAAACCATCATCAATGAAGGATGATGATGGGGAAGGAGTGGAACTAAGATCAATAAGAATAACATGAGGAGGAGAAGTAGGAAGAGGCTCAACAATAGTAAGAGAGGAGATAGGCTCAACTAGAGCGAAAAAAGGAATGGACTTAACTACAATTGGCCCTATTAAAGGAGGGGTAGAATTTATAAAATGTCTAAGGAGGATTACCCAAGGTATGTAAAAGTGATAAGGTCCAATTATAACATGATACAAGAGCATGGTACTAAGTGGATCCTTAAAAACTAAAAGTATTGGTGCCATCTCTACCTTATGATATAGAGACAAAATGCAAGAATCAGGAACCATAAATGACAACGAATGATGAGATACATAAAAAGACTCATTTAAAGAAGAGAGGTAAAAAACAATCTTAGCATCATGGTCTTATATAAGGATACCTAAAATAGGATCATATAAATAATAGACATCATCATAATCTAGAGTTTGAAAATAGATGACACATGTCAGGATGACCTTGTCATTAGAGGAAGCTTAGTGAATATAGTGCCTAGTCTAGGTTAAGACTATTGGAATGTCATAACAATGAGGTTGAAAGGAAGCAAGAATCTACAAGATGATATGAGGTGAGAGATCATAAGTTTTGATCTTTAGGTTAATCTCATTAGGCTCATCATCATCAGAGTCTAAAAGGTTGGGAGGAATGTTACCAATGAGCTTAGGATGCCCATTATAACCTCTAGTTAAGTTGATAAAAAAGTTTAAATGCTATGACTCATGGAGTGGAACACTAAGAAAAGGTTTAAGAGTAAGAATATTGAAGACACCATCATCTTAGAATTGTTTAAAATTCCAAGGGTTCGTGTCTCCTTGAATCTTGTAAATGGATCCATTGTGAAGAAATTTTACGTATTGGCAAGTGGAAGATGTGAGCTTGCATATGATGAGTCCAAAACCTACCAAGAAAGATGTTATACAAAATGGAAAAGTTTAAGATCATCACCTTTACATGAATGGTGATAGGTGGGATGGTAATTGGAATCCACACACACCCTAAGGGAGGCCTTAACATTTTATTGTATTCTTAGTATGTGATGCATGTAGACTTGAGATTACATTCAAAATACCCAAGACTCTTAATGAAATAAAAAGAAGTGACACAGGTGAAAAAATCCTCATCAATCAAGGCTTTCTTAGTCTAGATGTCATTGATTTGGATGCTAATAAATAATGGAGGATCATCTACATGAAGAAAAATATCATCAATAAACATAGATACGATAGGAAATCATAAAGAAAGAGAAGTTTCTAGAGTTTCATCAACATTAATGGACATCTCTTCACATTGCTATAAGACACTATCCTCAGATCTAGATAAAGTAACCTCCTATCCTTCTAGAGGAGGGAAAGGGATATTCATCTTGAATAAGAGTTACTTGAGGTAGTTTTTATGACATGGAGATGTCCGCATGAGTTCAAGTAAAGAGATTTGGGATGGAAGATTAGTAAGTTCCGCAATGGGATCCCACTCATCATAAGCCATGAGGATATTATTAGATATAGGTGCATAATGATTAAGAAGTATTTTATAAGGTGTATATGAAGAACATTGAAAATTATGTGGATATGAATGAGGAGGTTGAAAAGAAGGTTTTAAATTGTTTGGTGATGAAGAAGTAGTTGGTTTAGATTGATCTTAAAATTTGGAAGAAGTGTTAGTAGAAATTGGATTGTCATTAGTATTGGAATATGGTTGGGGAGAAGTATAAATAGTATGAGATGTGTCATCCAAGGGAGAACCATAAATTGGATCATCAAAAGAAATAAGATTTTCTTGCCCGAACTCATTTAAATGATTTGGAAAAGAATCCTAGATAATACGATATGTCTTATGGGAATGAGGAGTGTATATAGGTTGTGAATCAATGAAATCCACCACTCTTCACATATTAGTCATAATAACCACATTTTATTTGGAATTTGGTTCAATAATACTTTCTACTTTATTGGTGGAAGAAGTGGGCTTGTCTTGACTTTCTTGGATTGGTTGATGATTAGGTAAGGGATCTTTATAGATAGCTAAATGAGCATTTTCTTGATTTAAGGCTTGAGTTTTATCATGTGATTTATAGTATTTAAAATAAATATCATATGCTTGTTGATGTTTATGGATAATGGAATCATGATCAAAATTTGGGCCAATAAGAAAGTCCATCACTAAATTATGAAGCTGTCTATAAGTCTCATGAGAGTTACCCCAGCTAGCATGAAACCAACAAAACTTATTAGGATCATACTATGATTTCATAGGTTGAGTAGGGTCAAAATATTGAAGGAGAGGCTTAGGTTTAAATTTAATCTATTTATCTGAGGATAAAGGTTTATGGACATTAATGTTTCTTGGTGATAAATGAGGATTAGTGAATTGTTGAGGAGTTGGTTCTGAAGAAGGGGTAAGAATGATAGCTTGAACATTATGAATGGTGTCATATGATTCGATAACATCATCATTGGTAATATTATATTTTTTATTATTTACTAATAGGTGAGGGCCAATAGAAGGTTGGTGTGGCTTGAATTGATGCATGATGAAATCTTGTCTTTTGGATTGATCGATAGCTTCTTCCAAGGTACATGGAAAAAGGGTACATACTTGATATTTTAATTTATGAAATAAAGAATTTGTAAAGAGATGAAAGAGATTATCATATACCATGTTATTTTAACACTTATTTGAAAAAGTCTTCCATCATTTAATAAAGGCTTAGGTAATTCATTTTTTTTTTAATTGATGAAATGGTCCAAAGTGTTTTCTGGAAGATCACTAGTTTAAAATTCTTGAACTAAAGCATTTACTAAGTCTTCCAAACTAGTGATAAAGTGTGTTTTAATTTTATTTTACCAATCCAAGGTATCACCCATGAAGGTTTTAGCTAATATTTTGGTAGTGGTAAAGGTATTTAACTTGACCCAATCCTTGCAAATATTTCTAAATATCTTGAGGTAAAGGGTAGGATCAATTGATCCATTATAAGAAATTGTAGGTGTTATACTTCCAATGTCAATGTTAGCAATTTGAGTGGTAAGAGGTTTATTTTTTAAATGTTTAATGACTTTGATGACTAATGGAGGATGAAGAATGAGATTACCTTGAGAATATTTAAGAGGAAGATGAGGAACACTTTGGTTATGTGTGCCCCAAGCCATTGGTTGAGGATTGGATTGAAGATTAACAAAGTGGTTATGCATTCACATCATTTAATTTTTATTATGAGCTTTGAATGTGTTCATTTTATTGAGATTTTTCAACAATAGTTGTTGATTTTTATTAGTGTTATTAGAATAAGTAGTATTAGTGTTTGTGTTGGTATCATTGGCTTGGGTACTACTATTAGTGTTGATATGAGCTTAGAAAGAGTTATGAGAATTTGAGGCACTGGTGGAAAAATTTACTTGTGATGAAAAATATGGAATAGTAAATGATTGAGATGAAGATTCACTAGAAGCATGAGTGCCTTGGGTAGCAAATAGTGAACTAGTGTAAGGATTAAGGATAATGGATCTTATGATAGGCCAACTATATGTAGAACCTACCATGTTAGTTGAGATACTAGGCATGGAGGTAAAAGAAGTTAAAGAAAAAGATGTCATGTCATAATAAGGACTCAATATTGAAGGAAGAGGTTGATAAGGAAAGAAATTGGTCCCCCAAATATAGTTGAGAAAGTGGGAGTAGGAGAATGAGGTTCTTCAACTTGATGGCTAATCATTTGTTTATAGATGGTGCAAGGATCCTTCCATCTATGTTGAGGGAATTTCATGATAAAGGAAAGCATTTCAAGAGTATAATCTAACTCAAGATAATCCTCTAAGAGAAAAGGAGGGTTATACTTTAAAGGGATATGAGGAGAGGTCCCATAGTCCATTGTACATGTTATAATATGAACATTACTAACATTTATGAAAGGAGCCCTACTTTATTTTTGGGATACCCTATTAGGATATGTAAATTACATCATGTATATTGACTATAATTCAATGTTGTCACCAAGTAGAAAGTCCATAATGAAAGGAAAAAAGAAAAGGTAATAATTAAAAGAATAAAAAAGTTATTGACAATAGTACTAGGTTGACCTGGTCAGCCTAGTACAAAATAGGATCTATAAAAGTGTATTGGGTCTATAAGATTGACTTAGTTTAGTGAATAGTGACTAGAATAAAGGGGTAAAGATGTTGTAAATAGTACTAGGTCAACTAAGTTGAGCTATCATAGTGTATAAGGGATAAAAAAGATACTAGGTCAATAGGGTCGACCTAATATAACAGACAAAGAAGAAAAAGAGCTGATAACAAGCTATGAATTAAAGCAAGATAATTGAAAGTAATGTAAGAATTATTAAGTAATGAAAGGGAAACAAACAATCAATTGAGTTGATGCTAGATAATCTGATTGATTCGCACAAATTAAAATCTTACATTAACACTGGCTAAAGCAAGATTTTGCACATACAATTGATCAAAGAGAAAACAAACAATTTGAAAGTAAAGCTAGCCATGTGGTCAACCTAGAATATTGATTATATTACTAAGAATGATTTTAATTGTAAAGGGATATTGGCTATAAGAAAGGCACTAGATAACAATCTATGGATAGTTTTAGGTAAGTTTAAGATGAAAGGGACTATAGTGGCAATGATACAGGATTTATATTGAGGTCTACCCCCTCACTTCAGACACTGTAATAATAAGGGTAATGGGTGCTTAGACAAAATATACCATTAAACACACTTTATACTTGACAAGAGTATCAAATCAGCTTCCCTCGTGGTGATAAAATCTAAGTAGGTTAGCCTGGAAAGTCAAATGTCTAAATGATTGTTGATGTTTATGTGATTTGGCCCTGTGTGCAAAAGAATAGAAATAGTGCAACTAAAAAATTAATTGAAAATCCCCTAAATAGACTATGTGAGCTATTCTAAGCATGAAAACAACTGAAAAGAAAGATGTGATTAACATATATGGTTTATTTCAACTTTGAAATAAGGTATAGTTGAGAAACTATAAGGATAATCATATAGAATAGGGTCGACAGGGTCGAACCTATACAGTGGAAGAAAATTCTTAAAATGAACGAGGTCAGTCAGGTTGACCTAGTTATTTTAGGAAACACAAAACATAGAACTAGGTCCATAGGGTCGACCTAGTTGACTGTGCAAGGGTAATTTTAAAGAATATAAATTGTGAAGGGAAAGTAAATAAATAGAAAGATATAGAGGAATATAAACTAACTTTAATAGTTTAGAGATGAAAAGGAGAATATTTTTTATCAAGAACCTTGGAAAAAACTATAAAAAAACTACAAATTGGGTCAAGCTGGTCGACCAAGCAATATAAGAACCTATTAAAAAGTGTTGAAAATGCACTAGGTTGACTTGGTCAACCTAGTAGGTCGAATAGGAATTTTAAAAACTATCAAAAACTTTCACTAATTCAAGTTGGTAAATTCAATTTTTTGAACAAAGTTTTGCAAGTTATGAAACCTATACTGGGTAGAGCTAGTTGAGTTAGTTACTTGTTCCTATAAACATGTACATAGAGATATATAATTAGGTTGATAGGGTTGATCTAACACAATAAAGATATGATAAATTTAATGATGAATAGAAATAAACTAAGTGAAATAAACCCTATATAAGGGTTTGATTCACATTGGGTTTACCAAAATGTATGCAATCTAAAAAGCATCATTCCCATAAATCAATCCTAGATTAGATGGGATAGAGCTCACCTACACCACCAATTGGGTTCATACACTTTTTAAGGAGGAGCATGACCAATGTGAGGATTTTATAGACCAAATTATGAGATCAATTTTTTCAACACACCATGTGAGATAGGGGTCCAAATCCTATAGTATAACATAATCACATAAAAACCCTAAAAGAGTCCTATAATTTAATATTTCACTATTCTAATAATAAGAAATGTAAATATATTCTAGTGTAAACCAAATATTTTGGCATAAATTTGGGGATAGAAAAAAAAAAAAAAACAAATATATTAAACATGTATAAAAGACATATACTCATGTCAATGCATACAAAATCCTAATACATGAAAGAGAAGAATAAAAATGCTCTATCTATCTACTCTTATAAAGGAGGAATAAAATTAGAAATACTTACCTTTGAAAATGAACCTAATAAACCTCAATCTCCCCCTTTTCTAAGTTGTTTTTCAATATATTATCATGGTATTTGAGTATAACTAAGATAAATCAACACGAGCATACACAACCTATCCAATCATCCAAAAGACTTATCCAAAAGATGAGATCAAAGATCTAAAGAAAGTATTGAAACCTAAAGCTTTATTTCACAATTATAATGGTTAATAGGTATATTTTAATTTAAACTTATTCAATTAATTATTCACTCTTATGAAATGGTAAGGAATGACCTTGTATATATAGTAGTATCTTACCCTAAAAACTTTCAAGAACATTGATTGTGCTAGGTCGACCTGATCAACCTAGAACATTATTTTTTTTTAAATTTATAGGTCTATGTTAGGTCATCCAATAGGTAAAAAAATCTAAAAGAGAGAAAAATTCCCTAAACTATACTAATTTGACTTGGTAGACGTAACACAATCAATAGCTCAAAAGGGTGCTAAGTCAAGAAATGAAGGATGAAACATAACAAATGATGAGAATAGGTATAATTAAGAATAATAAGCTTGGGTTAAATGTTTTTAAGAGGATAGAGTGTGGATGGAAGAGTGGAAAAATGAATAAGAATATTATAAATCACTGATGGTCTGCTCACCCCTTTCTTGGTGCACCACTTAAGGCATGCACTCAAAGAGATTGAGACTCGAGAGGTTACTTTAAGATACGAAATGTCAATAATCAATATAAGATAAAAATAATATGTGTATAAAAATTCCACAAGATATTTATTTTGGACCCTCTTCAACTTATCATATCCCCTCAATTTCTCATGCTAATCCTCCATATAGGTGTGAGCTTCTAAAGTTGCCTACTTGATCTCTTAGATTTTTGCATACCTAGTGATGTCCTTAAGCTAATAAATGGCTTCTCTATGGAATATTATATAAATAAAAGTATCCAACACACCTTATAAATCTATATTTAGTTTTTAAATGTATTTAAATCATCATATAGAGTCAAAAATGGAATTAGACCCCCATTAGACAGTAGCCTTAGTCTAGGTCTAGTAGGAGTGAACTGCATACCTGTGGGTTTAGGTCACCCTATTTGGTTTATATCACCTATGAGGGATTACCTATGTTAATTCACGTTAAAAATATCTATTTAAATCTTCTTTCCAGGCTTTTATTCTCTTTGGTACCTTCCTTAGTCATCTTTATGAACAACCTGTAGGATATGGCTCTATGGGAGTGCCATCTATCTGAGACAGAATATAGGGAACTTCCCCTATCACCTCAATAAATTTTAAAATATTATGGGATTTATAATGTCATGGGGAACCTATTAAAAAGTTTTTAGGGTTTTTTCAAACTTATTTCACCTCTAAACACCTTAAAACCCAAGAAAGACTTGTAAAGAACTCACTGTGCGCAAGGTTCTATGAGATGATTGTAGTTACTCTTGAAAACCCATTCTTGTCTTCTTTCCATGTTGTGTGACTATATTTAAATGTTTAATAAAATTTTTTATGGTCTTTTAAAACATATTAATCAATAATTTTTCCAAATATCTAAATGTAAACCCTCAATTTGGCTAGGCTCAGCTTACAGTCAATTATGATGGTGTTTCTACTCAGAGAAAGGGATGCCTGGAGGTGATTACTTATATGTTATAGGCCTTGTACATTTACCAAATAACTTATTGAAGTATAAAATAACATTTTACATTCATTTATACTTGTTCTCATCATACCTATGTTAGTCCATCCTCCAAATAATAATGTTTTAGATCACTATCATGCTATAGTTGACTATCATTGACCATTTTGGGGTAAAAGATGTCTTGTAGGTGTATATGCATGATTTGAGACATATGATTCACATGTAGAGTTCACTTGAAGTGTTGGAACCAAGTAAAACCTATAGGTATTTTTTTGTAAACCTAATTAGTAAGGTTCACCTATGAACTTACAAATATCTACAATCAGACTGTAGGTTAACATTTTGAAGGTAAGGGCACAATTGTAGATGTTGATAGAGGTCAATACCCTACACTCCAATTATTTTTTATTTTATTTTAAATATAAATGTATCCTTAACATAAATAGGATCACCTAACATGAAGGTATGCTCTTTTTATTCTTCCCTAGACAATAAGGCCCTTTAGAGTCAAGATACTCAGAGAACACAGACCTTCTGAAGTGAATACATGCATGGATTTGAAGCCTTCTAGCATGATACTCTATTAACCAAACTACTCATTATCATTTGAAATGTGTTAATATTTATGAGGGATATAAAATGCATAAATTTAAATTCATATAGGTTCTATATCACATGATCATATAACAACACCAAAAGTAGCCAGGGATTTGTTTTGGAGTTTTTAATGAAACAAGTCCCTAAAACTCATTCTCCATATATGCATATGACTAATCAAGTCTGCCTACTACTTTATATAGCCTAGAAAATTATAGGACCTTAAGTAAGCTCTTAAATCATGTTTAGACTCTTCAGTCAACACCTTCAGGCCTCTATGAGGGCCACCTGTAGATGGACATTTTAATACATAGGGTAGTGAATATGGATATGGGTAATATGTATATTGTATGGTCATACAATTAGTAGTATACCCTATATACACTTTGAAATGTATTATTTTCACCATGAATAACTTCTAACCAATCAAAATGCTTCTTTTTAACATGATTATCTCCTATGGGCACATGTAGATGCGCATTAATGGTGCAAGACTATGTGTGTAGTTGAATTGACTATCATAGTTCATCATATATAATTTGAGAGATTAGTTTCCAAAACTTAAAAATTATGTTAAAAACCTCTTGATACTTTAAATTGCATATTCATGAATGTTCTCAACACTTCTCAATACCTCATTCAGTTGATTGTTTATGATAGTCATGTAAGAAGTTGAATGTGCTGGTTCTTGTTGACTGCAACTCCATGGATGATAGCTTTGGAGAGTGAGATTAGAAATAAGGTTATTGTAATTATATGGGATATATTAAATACAACTTATCAACCTCATATGAAACCACCAAAAGGATAAAAACCTTTGTAATTGGTGTAACATGCCTGTAACTAGGAATGGTGGTCTTAACCTAAAACTTGAACTATTTGGCTCATAAGTCACCTAAAAAAATGAAAAAAAGATAGGATCCATGAGAAAATAATTTATACCTCATACATAATCATTTTCATCAATTTATTTGTATGGACTAGCTAAAATAGAAGCAAAACTGATAGGGTGTGGGGATTAACAAGTAAAATGAGATAATCAACTTCTTAAGAATGGTTCATAAAGTATAGGAAACCATTATTAAAAATAATACCATGAAAATTAATTAGACCAAGTTAAATTTATACCACCAAGATTATTTTATTTGAAACCTCTCCTACTAGTCATACCAAGAAGAAACCTATTGACTAGTTTTGTATGTCTAGTGGAGTGATCAAGGAGTATAATGGTTTTCAGCCATTTTTTATGCTTCCAAAGTATATAAATCATGTAAATGAAGTCAAAGGAGTTTAAGGGTCACTTCAGGATATTTCCACATGTTCCAAACTCCTTTATAGGTCATACAACTACCAAAACCTCTTTCTTTACACTTGTTTTCTTGATTTTAGGTAGGAACCTATTAGTTTTTAGTTAGAATTGAAAATAATGAAAAGTAAGTAACATATTATATGTTTAAATATAGTTTATAAAACTTTTCATCCTAATAAAACTATACCACCTTCACAAATTACGTAAATATAAACCTTAAGTGACATAAAATGAATTAAGACTAGATTTAATTATGACCAAGGCTGATAACACATTAAATGACATAAAATTTACCATGAAACACAATATAAAATTATAATATACACCTTTATAAAGTTTTGGACTATAGGGGGTTGACCTATTTTGACTTGTGGTCAAAATAGTCGATAGGTATGTAGGTATATCTCTTCACAATGGGGTGTTAAGGATGTACAACGTATCCTAATAATGTACACACATTTTTATCTCATTTCATACTTTCAAGGAGGGTTAGTATTTTCAAACTAAATAATATATTATATGCATGTAAGAACAAAATCCAAAAACATAGGTGTAGGTGCTCCAAGAAAATAAGAATAGTCCTAAAAGAGGACGCTAACTCCATTTTTAGGATACTAGATCAGTACGAAACTATTGTCTAGGTGAGGTAATAATATTAAATGAATAACTAGACCTAGGGACCCTATTAATGACAATTAGACCTCTCCAGATCTTAGTTTTTAGAACCTAGATCTTCCATGACAATAATTTTCTAAATAAGTTTATTTGGTTATATTTATTACTATTTTTATAAAGTCAAAACAAGTCAAAATACACAAAAAATTAGTGGTTAATTATTGCATATTATTTAAATGATTTATAAAACTCATCCCTTTAATCTAACATAGGTTTTATATAGCTAAAACCTAAAAGGTTAAATCATTTGGTGAACTTGACTTACATCAAATATTATTTCAAAACCCTTATTTGTATTCTCTAAATTTTTGTGCATTAAAATATGGTTATAAACTTTAGATTTTATGATTTTTTTATCATAACTTACGTCATTAAATCAATCTCACATTAGGGTTTCATTTATTTAAATACAATTTAAATATTTACAAAATAACCCTAATTAAAAAAACCCTAACCCTGAATAACCCTAGGGTTTAAATTTATAGAACTTAGTTTTTAGATCTATATATGTTCTATTTTTTATTTCATATAATCATGATCATAATGATATAATAAATTAATCATTTTTTTGTTTCAAAGTTTAATACTTTCATTTATATGCTTATTCCCTTTAATTTAGAATGAACTCAAAAAAGACATAAACATGTGTATAGATGATGCTTTATATCAATTGAAATATATGTCTTATCTCATATCATGTTATTATTATCCCATGTGGAATTCCATTAACAAGAAAACCCATACAAACATAGAGGATTTAGCATACAAGATAACAACTATGTTTCAATTTTCAATGCCATATTTTATGCACATGAAAGAATCTCCTCCTCCTCATCTCCATGAGGGTGATAGCTAATTTCCCTCTAACCAAGTCCATGCTATCATTACTCCACAATATTATGCAACTTATAATAATTTCACAAATCCCACTACTAAATCTATTCACACGTCTTCCCTATAGGGTGTATGCCTACATGTTCAACCAAAAATAACTAGGGTTTACAATTGTGAGGCTTTATGTGATCAAATTATTAGTATGATCAAGATAGTTGAAAGATTACAAAATTAAAATTAATTACTACATGAAAATATTACAACATTAAAAAAATGATTTACAAGACAAAGGCCTCTATGGCATGCTAGTGTAAATTATGTATATGTGTCTTCACCTAGTTAATTTGTGGCAAATAATGTTACATATCAAAACATAAAATCAAAACAAAGTACATACAAAAATAGTGATTAAAAAAACATTCAAATATCAAATAATAGGTTAAGTGAGGTACTAATGGGAATGATTAAAGCTAATTTAATTAACCTATCCCCTCTACACCTAATGAGGAGATCTATATATATTTGTGCGTCATAGAATGCATGGGCACCACACTAATTCATGTTTAACATTGAGAAGGAAAATACAATAGATAATCGATATAGATGACTCGCACAATGAAACTTAATATACATAACATACAATGGCACATATACTAATTCAAAAAGGGTCAAATTTAGAAAGAGTATAAAAATGGTTACCAAAGAATAACTCAAAATAACATAAGGTTCAAAAAACACAATCAGATCAAGAACAAAAATAAATAAAGTAAAACTACCTACCCAAAATGAGGATCAACATTCAATGTGGTATAATTTTGGTCATAAACATCTACAACAGTTTGATTATGGCTAAGGTTTGAGCAAACATGCCCAGCACATCACTTCTCCTATTATAGCAGTTGATAATATTGGTCAACAGGGTTTGGGATTTATTAAACATCCTAAGACACATCTATCAAAGATATAATTTATTAAGGAAAAATATTAGACACATAAGAAATGTTATAGAAAGAGCAATATCTTTTGTTGTAATTTCAAAATCATGCCACACAAACAAGCATTTTCAAAATTGGTATTTTAACTAAAGAGTCTCTACAACATAATATGTCTACAATAAGCACAATTTCAAAGGGTAAAATCATAATCAATATTTCAAAGCATAATTATGAAATGTTAACTCCACAATATAAGGCAATTCCCTCTAGAATTCTATGTTATTATGATTCTAATGTTGAATAATATTATGATTATGATGATGAACAATACACAAATTCCTACTATAATAACATTAAATTACAACATAATATTCACACTACATGAGAGATTACCATTCCTATTTTTGACATAGGCCACAGTGATAGTGAGTCTCCCATGTGACTCATCAATTAGTATGCTTCCTAGTCTTTGTACCTATTTCCTTCTCTCACTCCTTGTATGTATTTTGTTTTCATTTGCTTATACATAGATTATTTCCATTAGATATAAAAACAATACTACATGTCAAAACACAAAAACATTCAAATATTACTTAGAAAACACAAAAACTTATAAATTATATGCATTTCTATGTTTAAAATTCTAATACTGATCAAATATTACATATGCTAGCTATCTTAGTATAGTCAATTTTATCATATGTAAATTCTTCACTTATTCTTGTTGAGTGCTTATAGATTACATACAAGACCTCGATCCTCTACACTGATCTAGATTTACTATCATCTACCCATTAGGGCATATACATCAATTTGGGTTTATTTATTTGGTACATATGCCCACTTATGGGTATATCATACACAATTTCTACTACAGGTTCTATCCTTACATTCTCTACATTCTAGTTTGCACATTGATATATATTTATATTGATCATTACTACTCATTGCTCAATTTTATTTGCCAACTATCACTAGTTAGACTCAAATTATGTACATCTTAGCAATTACACATATTTGTAATACATAGTTTTACATGCTTTCATTTCTATATTTCATAGTTTAGACTTGATTATGTTTCCTATGTTTCTTCCATTTTAAGGGAATTTTAATATGTTATTGCTCTTTATATCTACACCACTTCCATGTTTATATGCCTTGGACATGTGATATGTCCCTTATGTGGGGTTTAATAATTGTATATGAATACATTTGAACATGTCCTTATATGTGTCTCTAAGCCAAATTGCTTTATTCTTGCATATGTGGACATTTGAACATGTCCTTTTATGTCTTCATTCTCATATTTGGTGACATACATGTAACTTATATATTGTGGCCCCTTGGCCTACTCTTACATGCCTTATATGTTTTGTATATATGGTTTGTTGTGTGCATATTTTCCATGACACTTGTCTTTTCTTGTTACACACACCATTTTTTGATGCCATGAAGGACCTCATGCATCTACCCTTCCTACTTGGGTTCCATGATAGACATCATGCCCCATCTCCCTAGGTAGCTAATATAATTTGTTATTATACACATTAATTACATATATCTTTACACCTTTATGTAGTTTTATATTACAATATACATCTTACATTACCTACTTATGCTCCAATTCTTTTATATTATGATGTTAGATTTTCACATGGTATTGATTATCATGTAGTTATCATATATACTTTGGCTAACACATTTTATAGAGCTATTTTATTTTGAAGATAATTCTTACATAGGTTACACAACTATGCTCAAAAGAGGGGGAATTCATAGGTGTTTGTCATAAATATTAGGCTCCTACATTGCTATTCATAAATTATTTTCAGCACATAGGCTCAGTTTTAGAAATCAAAGGTTAGACATAGGAAAAAATATGGACTCAAAATTAGTTCAGTTACCCAAATTTTAGACCAAATAGACATCAGTGCCTAGATTGGGATAATACCATAGGGAACTACTATCCATTACATGGTACCACTATCCAATATCCCTAACTTCAAGGAAGTCAGTTTTAGCTAGAATAGTACACCAAATATAGTACATATTTACATAGGTATAGTCACATGTTTAATAGTTATGTTTAGATTTTGCTCAGATACATTCATTTTAGCTCAGATTCATACCATTTTAATAGATTGGGGGAATTATGCATGGCATGATCACTCCCACATTAATTTTAGATACATAGATACAAATATTACATACTCAATATAGAATCAATATACCTAGATATCAGATTGGGGGCATGTACATGACACACAATTTCAATATGCTAAGTTAAACATAGGTTGATAAAATGGAATAAAAAAATCTATGTCATTATTTACACTATATACACATTATATCATGTTCCAATTTGTCACCATTTTTATGCATTACTCCATATGTATTGATTGGTATTGTCATGTGGTGCAGAGCCACCTAATGTACCCGAGTGGTTGTGGAGCCGACATACCCAGTTAGATACTTTCATCACTTTACAAAGTTTAATTTTAGACTAATATAATACACATGAGTGGGAAATAATGGAGTAATATCCTACTTGATTTCTTAAACCACCCACATGAGAGGGTTAGACACACTTATAATCTTACCCAAGCTATTCATAGATCATTATCCATTGAGCAGGGTGGGCAATGATAGAATCAAAACTAGATTGAGTTATTGAGCCACCCACATATGAGGATTGATCAAACTATTAGCTTAGTCCAAGATATTCAATCATTTTATCACTATGTACACTCACACACATTGGTCATTACTTTATATCATGTTTCAAATATGCATACCCATATTAACTTACTTAGACTTAATTACATGGGCTTCAATTCCTATGTAATTCTAGGTATGCTTATTTTTCCTTTATACTAGTTATTTTGCTTTCCTATATTTTTAGCATAAAGGGGGTAAATGTAATAACTTAAAAGTGGTATTTGGATGCTAAGAGTGTTACCTAAAATAGCCTATTCCTAGTTTATCCTTAGACCTATCCTCTATCCTTTATCACACTTTTACATCCATTATGTAGACCATAGACATCTTTTATTAGCTCAAACATAGTCCCAAAATAACCTTCCCATATCACAACCCATTGTGCCCAATAGTATTCTATGTGGACAATAGAATCACATTAAGGACATTAGATCCATATGGTGTTAGTGTCCCCAACTTGGCACTAGTGTTCCTTGCCATAACTCTCCCAAATAGATATATTTTAAAATGTGTACCCATCATAAGGTTGACTTAATTACATTTTATTATCTGTATAAGCTAAAAATCAATATAATACAAGACTATTTGGCCTCTATAGACTAGATTGAAAATAGATGCAAAAACCTATTCAATTAAGAAACAAGTTGAGAAAAATCAAGGCTATTAATCCCTATTCTTCCCTACTTCTACATACTACCATCTACAACAACCCTAATGCCAGATTTCAAATATTTAATTCTCAAGCACACTCAAAGCATTTAAGACTAGTCTCATTCTAGTATTCACTTACACTTGCACCAAGAAATAGGTAGGAGAACTACATTAGGATTGATCCCTCATTAGAGTATTTGTATTATTGAAACTCTCTTCACAATAAAGTGTTGATGATTTCCATCTTATCATACTAAAAAACACACATTTTTAGCTCATGCCATACTTGTAAAGAGGATTAGGGTTTGCACACTAAATCAGATATTTTAAGCATAATATAGAGTTCATTATTTCATGTGCATAGGAACAAAACCTTGAAACATAGGCACATGTGCTCCTAGAAAATAGGAATAGTCCTACAAAGAGGATACTAGTTTCATTTTAAAGACATTAGAGTAGCATGGAACTACTGTTTAGGTGGGGTGATATTATCCAATGAATAATCAGACCCTATTGATGACACTTAAACCTATATATAACCTATTTACCATAACATAGATCTTCTGTGATATTAATTTTCCAAATAAGTTTCTATTTATTTATATTTATTACTAATTTTAGAAATTTAAAGCAAGTCAAAAACTACAACAAATAAATTATTAATTATTGCATATTATTTAACTAATTTATAAATCTCATACCTTTAATCTAACTTAAGATTTACATACATAAAACCCTAAAAGGTTAAAATAGGTAGACTCTTATTTTTCTCCCACTCCATCACTTTTAACTTTGTCAAAATATTTTCTTTGGCTTGCAACTCAATTTACAACTCTTCAATGATTCCCATGAGACATTCTCCTTATAACATCACTTGATATTAAAAAAATTGTATCGCATTACTCATGGGCTGAAATTTATGTTTTAATGTAAATTTTTCTTCTTGAATCTACCAGTTTATGTTTCCAATCTCTTGAAGCCTTTTTATCTTTAGAGGTTCATCCATGGTTATACATTTGTAACCACTAAACATACACTTAAAAAAGACAAATTATATAAATGAAATAATACTAACACAAGTGAAAAAGGTGTTATCAAACCCTTTGGAAAATAAATTTTATATCAAACTTGATCTGAAAATGGTAGTTTATGCACAAATTCACTAAAACCCCATTTTTTGGATACTTTAATGACTTTCTCAATCTCCCATATTTTTATGTGAAAATTGGCTTAAAAATTTAAAATCATATTCAATATTTATTAAACATAGTAATAAAATTATAATAATAGAGAATAATTAGAACCAAATTGTTAACGAATTTCATCCAATGTGGACTACATCTCTGAGTTTTCTCAAAGGTGAACCAATAAATTAAAATGATATAAAAATACTATTTTTTACATCAAATTATACATATAAGGGTTTCTCAATCTGTAAATAAGTATATGATGTCCTATAATAAGCCCATATTTTCCTATGGATCTTGCTATTCCAAAATATCTCTTGATTATATCTCCCAAATGAGGGGCTACACAAGTTCATTGTAATGTCTCTCAAAGGCCTGTCCAATGCCTCTTGGCATGTAATTGATACTCCAATAATATATTCATAAAAAATGATTTATCTCCTAATAAGGGGATAAACTTTCCCTTTAATATGTCTAGGAAGTTTGTTCAATGGGATCCTGGCCTTTAATGTGCTACTCCTATAATATCAACCATAAATACTTTGCTTTCTCCTCTTTTTCTCATTTACAAGGGATTAAATCTTAAATTTATTTTTATGTCTTTAATTAAAATATTAAGCCTTTTATAATGTTTCCAAGGACCTTTATTTATGGGTGAAAGTGTTAATTTCTTTTTGTATAGGGTTAAGGATCAAATCACCTTGGAAAATGCCTCATATCCTTTATTTTTAGCAAGAATCTCAATATTGAGGGATAAATACAAACTCTTTCATTTGTTATATGGCATAAATTTTTTTGAGACTTAAAAATAGGCTGTGTGGTGAGGGGTTTAACCCCCAATCTAAATCCCATGTATTAGCTTATGAGGAGGATTTTTTGGCACTTTAGATAATGTTTTATCCCACTTTGGTGGGGATAAAAATCAAAAGTTATTTAATAGATAAATTCCATCCCTTGTAACTTGGTCATGAGACAATGTATTATGTGTAAATTTCCCTAGAACTCATAGTACTTGTTATATCTTTGTGAATTCAATGTTTAAGGCTATGATTGGTCCATGGGTTAGGCCATATGGGTCTAATCAGTTAATGATTTTAGCACTGTGTTATTTTTCCCCCTATTTGTTGCCACCTTCAATAGTCCATAACTTTCATGTACGATGTCCATTTTAATCTATTAAATTTGCATTAAAAATTTCTTGATGATATCTTTGATGTGATCATAGTTTTTATATTATTTGAGACCATATGATTTAGTCACTAGTTAAGATCCTCCCATATTGCATACAAATGTGTAGAGGTGATTTTAATCATAATATCATTTCTATAGGTGATAGTAGATTGCCTTGTGATGAATTAAGGTCTTATCTTGCTCTTAGAATGTGTCAAATTGGTGACATGAGTGTTAACTACGTACATGCCAATTAATGATAAAAAGTGATAAAATAGGCATGATCAAGATTCATGACCAAATTTAGGTTACTACAAATTGAAATCATGATCTTATCTTCAATCAAAAAGTGATTCATACAAAAAATTATTATAATTTATATAATTATTTATATACCACATATTCATCAATTTCCCCCTCAAACACATTAATATTTAGAATTAATTGAAATCAGAGAAAACTCAAATAAAATACTTCATTGATGTATGATTTGATGGAACTATCAATTCGATAACCTAAATGAATTTTTTGAACATAAATGTATTTTTTTCTTGAAGAGCCTTTGTAATATCATTATATATCAATGCATGATCAACTATTATTGCCTAGATTTATGTTATTACACCCTCCAGTCTAGAAATGAAATTATTAGATTAAAATAAATCCATACTTAAGTGTGTATGTCACACTTTTTATTTGAGTTACATATTTCAATCATGCATGACATTGTATTGTTTGTAATTTTTTAAAAAAAACATGAATTAGTTAATTTATTCATAACTAAATTTTGAAAACTTGAATTTGAACATTTGAAAATTTCACTTGAATTTTGATATTTGTTTTTGAAATAAAACTTTATAATTTGGAATTTGCTTGCATTTGAGTAATTTAAAAATTTAAATGAGAGTATGTAATGAATACACATGAATGTTTAAAAACCATGATTATTATTTTGACTTTTTTCATTGATTAACTTCCTTGAATCATTGGATAAATGGTGCCTCCTATGCAACACTTAGAGAAGATGGTTCCTTAACCAAATAATTAAATAAAATTAGGTGTTTATATATGATATTTATGTATTATATAACACTTTATTCTTGTACTCTTCTAAAACATAGACCTTGTTTTCTATTCTCAGTTCTTGACCTTTGTTGATTTTATAAGTCTGCCATATACTTTATCTTATTACCCTTGACCTATATCTTAGTTTGAATAGTCATATGTTGATGACCCAAACCTCCTATCTTGAAAAAAATGATTAAAATATTATTATCTTATACCCTTGTAAGTTTTGAGATTGTACATGTTTTATAACTACTAAAATACAATCATCAGGCCCAAATCCCTACATCAATGTTATTATCTGACCATGATGTAGGTGTACATTACCTTAAAGTCATCTAATTTGAAAATTAAATGTATCCTAATGGTGAACCTAAGTTATTTAATGTGAGATATTTCCCAATAGGAGTGGTATATATTCGTAATCACTCCTCATTAATTCATCACCTAGTACATACCAAGGCAACATATCAAAGCATTCAATCAAGCACTCAATAAATCAAAGTATCCATATTTTCTCATATTTTTATATTGGTCATAGGGATAACACACACACAGGTCTAAAGTACTAAAGGACTAGCCTAAGAGCCCAATTTTCTAAATTACATGCTTGGTCACTATTGTACTTACTTTCCATATATTGCATGATTCACACATAAGCCAACATGTAGGGGAGAACTAAATTAATATGAGGCCCTCTCTAGAGTGTTGGATATGTAAGAAGTGGTAATTGATAGAGGTGTATTTAAGGTTAGCTTGATACCATGCTCCTACTAACCTGTTTTTCCAAGGTCATTATGAAGATGAAGAACTAGGGTTTTATAATTTCATGAGGAGTGACACTCCATGACATAAATATGAATGCACTAGAGAAATGGCATAGACAAACCCATAGGAATCCAAGTGGTCACATCCTTTTTTATAATGTATTTTGTATAGGATAATTACATCATGTTTAAATAGTAGCATCGATGCTTACATGCTAGGATGATGATGGCATTTGTAGCTCTAGATGCACTGACTATATCAATGGTGACTATTTTAGAATCTTCTTCTAGTTTTCTCTTTTCCTATTCTAGATCCATAACTATATTAAAATTAGAACTAACTAAGTATATTATTTCTTTGTCATTTCCATATCTATCATAGTTTTACTTATTATTTTTAACCGATCTCAATTTAATAAATTATCATATGTTGTATACGAGTTTAGAATTTAAGTGGCCTACATAAATTTGATTATTACCCTTATGCATTGTTATTTATATATTTTAAATTTCATAGCTCAAATCTTGTGGATAAGGATATTCAAGTATGAATTATGCAAGAGGTTAATTTTTGAATAAGGTAACATTAACATTAATATTATGGAAAGACATTTGCATTTAAGTATAGAAACCTATTTTTGAAGATCCCCAATAGTGGTCATCATAGAAATAATATCTTCCTTTGGAAAAATGGTGTTTTTCATTTATTTTATCATTGGTTTTATCCCACTATTTTTTTTAATCTTTTCATATGAGTATCATCATCCTCATGGATAACAAGTGCAAGTTCATGATCACCAACTTTAGGGTTAAACATTTGGTGAATCTAATCTTTGAACATCATTTTTGCTTAAGTGCACCATTTAAGATGTTTCTTAATTTATTTGTCCTCATATTTGTTTATTTATCTCTCTTATCATGGATGATATTGATTTCTTTTATGATTATGATTATGAAACTCTCCCTCAAGGAAGGAATAAAAATTAATTAATCTTTCATTCTTCTAAGTGCTAAATAATATAATTTAAAAGCTTTGAATGATGGTAATTACTATCCCTCTAATTAGGTCCATGCTCCCACCATTTAATAATGAGTTAATCCATATTAAATAAGATAAAGATACTTTACCCATACTTTGTAAACCAACATCAATATGATTTTAGCCTATTATATTTGATAAAATATGGATACAAAGGACAAGGGTTGGATAAATAGGAGCAAGGCACAACCCACCCTATATCTCTAAAATATAATACATATTGGAAAGACTTAGGATTTTTATAAAAATCCATGAGACACTAATGATTCAAGTAATCTATTCATTACTTTTTTTTAGATTATACCATAAAAGTGGGTACATATTATAAAGATGCTCCTTTCTATAATTGTCAAAAGTTATGACAAATACATAAAAAACATTATGATTGATTTATAGATTTATTATATGGAGGATATTACTTCAAATGAATTAATTAAAATCCCAATAATACTAAAATATACCAATAATGTTCCCACTATCAAGGGGTGATGATTCTCCTTTCCATTCATTTGACATTGGAAATTTTCAAAGGGTTAAGAAAGAGATCATGGCCTCTTTACCAAGTTTTTAAACTTTTAAGACTTAAGAAGTGTAGATCCTATGTTTTTTTAAAGGGATGAGTAGAATAAATGAGGGAAATACTATGAAATAAATATAGCCATTGATTTTTTATATAATTGACTATCTTTGACTTTTCTATAAATAGTAATAAATAATGTAAGAACTTAGCTAGAAAACAACTGAGATATGGGATCTGAGTGCTAGAAACTAAGGTTAAAGTTGGTCTAAGTGTCATAGAATGGATACCATTGTTATAAATCCTAGAAAATAACACCATAATTGGATATTAGAACCATTATTATAAATGTGGTAATAGTGTCTTGATAGTGGAGGTAGTGTCTTATGTGCAAGACTATCCCAAGATTCTATGTGTAATTATATATGGATCTCTGAGGTCTATTCCTACTTATACAAGTATTAAAACCTTTTATTTTCTCTTTAATAATGATTTATTTTGTGATCAAATTCTAATCCTCCATGTATGTAGGTCATATATTTGGCTTTAGCTAGAAAGTGTGTTTGTTAGTAGGGTAGGCTGGACATCCTCAACACCCTATTGTGAAGAGAGTTACCTACATATTAATACTCTGAGGAGGGATCAATATTGATGTATTTATCCCCACCTAGGTGCTATTTAAAATTTAAGTTATGATAGTATGATAGTGGCTTTGAGTGCTTTGAATGTTCTTGAGATTGGAAATATGGGTAATAAGATTGTTATAGATGGTAGTATGTAGAAGTAAGGAAGAATAGCTATTGATAACCTTAACTGTGCATAATATATTCTAAGTTTTAATGTGTAATTTTCATCTCATTTCCATCTAGTCATTATAGTTATAAAATTAATGTATATATATTATTATGTTTCTTGTACAAGTGATAAAATAGGTCTAGGTTAACCCTAGGAAGTTCTAGTTTTGAAAAGATATCCATTTTGGGATAAAGAAAGGTAAAGGACATTAACATCATTTTTGAGACATTAGTGCCATGTATAGCTAGTGTCTAGCTAGAAAAAAACTAGGCACAAAGGGATAGGATCAAGAAATGAGGGTTTGAGATTACTTTAGGGATAATTAAGGACACGTGTGGCCTACACAAAAGTTGTATAAGTGTGATAATAGGATATATGATAGGTGTAGGGATAAGCTAGTGATATTTAGTCTCAAGTAACACTCTTATAACTCAAATACCAATTTTTGGTGATTAAATTCGCCCCCCCCCCTTTATTCTAGAAATACAATAAACAAAAATTATTAGGATAAAGGAAAAAGAAGCATACCTAGAATTACCTAGGAGGTGAAGCGTGTGAAGCTAGGTATAAGTATGTGAAGCATACTCCAATGCATGTCCTACAATTTAAACATACGTAAATTAGTATTTAATTAATATATATTAAAATCAAAAGACTAAATTGAGTAAATAATTACAATTCACTAAAATTAAGTAACGAGATAGGAAAGACGAAAATAATGAATACACCTTATTGGGTATGTGAACCAAGACATAGACCTGGTAATAGCCTATATGTGTGCATGTATATAGTGATTAACTAGTGAATATATTGGATTGAACTGATGGCTTGATCAATCCTCATGTGTGGGTGGGTCAAGAACTCAATCCAATTTTGACTCCATCTTTTCCCACCCTTGTTTGGTGGGTCATGACCTATGAATATGTTAGATTGGAATGATGATGTGTCTAACACTTTCATGTAGGTGTCTAAATAACTAAAATAGGATATGAAACCAATTATTTGCCACCCATTTGTAGTATATGCATTTAAAACTAAACTATATTAAGTAAATGTAAATATCTAACTGTGTATGTCTAATTCGGTATTATTATCACTCAAAAGTGCACCCTACTAAGAGTGTGTGGTTGTTATCACTCTTGTTGACACAATGGAAACTCTACAAGGTGTAAATGACCTTGTATTGGAGATAATATCTAGGTTAAGGTTCATTTCATTTAGGTACACTCAATTAATTCTCTTTAAACTCTATAATTTGGAGTTTTCTTGAATAGAAAAAGGGTAAAAGGAGAAATACTAAAGATAAAATTAAACATAAAACTAAAAATTTATGGTGATGAACTAATGTCAAGGTTAATTATGCATATAATTGACACACTTTTTAATCTAATGAAATTGCACACATTCACATCATCCTCGTATATGACTTGTGCATCAATATTTCACTTAGATGTCTTGACATAAACCCACACTAGCTTGGAAGGAATGAACAATTATTGAATTAACTTTTATATTAGGTATAAATATGAATTTGACACTTTATGTGACATTAAATAATTGTAATTTTATGTTTTAAAGATGAAAATTTTAGACATAAACACAATAAAAGAATCATTCACTAAGTTACATCAATAAACACAAGACACACACTTCATGAACTACTTGAAAATAGAGAAAAAATTATCTCTTTATTGCTTCAAGGGTAATTTAGTATAAATTTTGGTATCAAAAGCATAATCTGATCATAAATTTCTCAAAATTAAAATACACATTGAAAAGGAAGCAAGGAGAGAGGAGATAAGTAGCTCTAAACTAGAGATGAGTCCCTCATGCTAACTGAAGTTCACTCTTAATTAAACTCAATTACAACTCAACCTTCAACTAAAACACTAAAATTCTAAATTTATATATAGTTTATGAAAGTTTTAAACATTATTTTCTTGGATTATGGCTTTTTTAGAGAGAGAGAGAGAGAGAGAGAGAGAGAGAGAGAGAGAGAGAGAGAGAGCGAGAGAGAGAGAGAGAGGAGAGAGAGAGAGAGAGAGAGAGAGAGAGAGAGAGAGAGAGAGAGAGAGAGAAGCTTGTTTGAATGTTTGAAAAGTCAAAGGTTCTCATGCATGCATTATTGAAGAGATCCTTATCATTTTTAGTTAAATCCTCTTTATATTTAATTGAAATACTTTTTATCTTAAATTAAGTCATTTTTATCTTTATTTCATATTTAATTTTTACTTTAGTTATCTTCATTAAATCTTGGAGTTTGAATTTAGTTATCTTGTTTACATCTTCCATACATGTTTGACTTATTAAATTTTCCAAGTTACTCAAATGTGGCATAGAAGTGGGAGATATGGGATTTTTAAATTTTTTTAATTATTCATGAAATATATCTTCTAAGAGTGAACTTGATTATGAAAATCATAACTCCAATACTAGTTCTTCTTGGATATGCCTATCTTCTCCAACTTGACAAGCTTCTTGAATGCACCAGGAGAACCTAGAACTTGATTAATTTGAATTATTTTAATATATAAATATTATTTTAAAATCATCACCATAGTGGAAGATACCTTAAAATAATTTTTTAGATCCAAATTCTACATATAACCTCAAAAAATGCATTTTGTGCTCTTTAGGCCTCAATAAACCCCAATTGATATTTGAGGGTATAAAATTATTATAGGCATAAAAAAATACTCATAATATTATAATTTATAGGTATTAATGGTTAATATATTCCAAAAATTTAAAATCATGAAAACTCTTCACCAAAACTTCAAACAAAAATTCATAAAAAAGTGCCTGCTTACTGGTCATAGGGTGGCCTAGAGATGCTTCTCTTTGATTTGAGCCTATTTTTAATTGTTTTTACTTATATAATAATGTATTTAAAATTTTAAATTAATTATAAAAATTATAAAATCAATTTTTTTTCTATTTTAAGGATATGAAACACACATTTCTAACTCTATTTGTGAGAAAAATAGTCAAAATCTTGATTTCCTTCATGAATAGACCTATATTTTTCCACTTTATCTCTCCTTAAGTATATGAAGGACATGAAACCAATTTTAAAAATTAAATAACATAAAAACATAAATACATGTTAAATTTCAAGATATTTCACTCGATAAAACTTTAAATAAGCATTTTTAGTGATTCATAGCGTACACAATTTCATTTTTAAATGCCTGTCAGTCTGTATTTTGGCATTTTATTGAGGTTTATGAGCCTTAAATATATAAGTATTTTTTAATTATGACTTTTAATATTCTAAATATCAATAAAACTATTTTATATCTTTAACTAATCTCTTAACCTCTCAAAAAATGCATTTTCAAATTCTCTCTTGCATGCTTGAAACCCTACAACCATGTACCTTTACCTTTATCCATTATTTGAATAAAAATTTTGATTGAGGAAGGTGTAATAAAGTAATTTATCCATTTTTATAGATCACACAACTTTTATTTTCAACAAATAACTCAAAAATGCAATCACATCTCCCAAAACTGAGCTATGGGGTTTAATAAGGGTTTTAGAGAACTTTTACTTCTTAACAATTGTTCATATATTTTAGACCTTATAACCTGAATAAAATTAATTTAATATTAAAATAATAGTATCCATTATCTTACCATAATACCATTTGAACAAAATATTCTTCTCCTTCATGAAATAAACATTTAAAAGTTGCCTTTACTAGCTTACAACTAGCTTGCTAGTTGAATAGAAGAAACCTCTATAAAAAATTGGACCTATGAGTTATTACTAAGCATGGTTTTGTATTTATTAATGACTTATTATTATTTTTATAACCTACTAATTCTTAAATCCATTAATTTAGTCTTATTTAAAACCTAAACATAAGAAACTTTTGCCAATGGTGGAAAACTTTATCAACAAGTATGTCAGCTTTATGGCCACTCATGTACATTAGGAAATTATAGGAAACTTATAAATTCCAACCAATGTATATGGAGTAAGGCATGAAACTATTGTGTAACCTATAATATGTTTTTAGGGGTATAAAGTGTAGATAATGAAATTGATTTTTTCATTCCATCTAATCAACCAATGTGTAAGTAATCATATATAAACAATGTGTCATGCACATGCCCCCAAATATGATATCTGAGCATATGGATTATAGATTGAGTTGTAATAATATATATTTTGGAATCTAAATTAAATATGGTAATGGTCAATACTGCACATGATACACCTAATCTGAGCAAACTGATATGAATACGAGCTAAACTAGTATGAGTTTGAGTAAAACTACGTGTAACTAGTAAATATGTAACTAAATTTGTATAAACATGTACTGTACCTTATATAATTCTTTTTCCAATCTAGGTTTGTATGATACTGAGGCTCCTAGATAGTAGTGTCATGACTTAGATAATAGTTCCATTTTTAGAACTATTATGCTAGTATCCCAATTTGGGTACTAGTGTGATTTTGGTCTAATTTCTATGGAATTGTACTACTTTATGGGTCACTCTTTTCCCACCATGTTTACTTTAGTTTGATTTTATATAATTTGAGTCCCTATTCTAAAAAATTTACTATGAGTGAAATATAGGATCTTGATCTTTATGATAAACCCCTGTGAGAATTCTACCTCTTTTGAGGGGAGTTATTGAACTTATGAAAGAATTATCCTCAAAATAAAAAAACTCTACAAAATGCATGTTAGCTGGACAATATATGATAAATGTGTAATAATCCAATATAATTTACATACACAACATCAAAATATAAAATAATCTAAGCATAAGTTTTTAACGTAAGATGTATGCCATGTATAACATTAATAAGGGTGTAAAGATAGATATAAAAATGTACGTAATAACAAATATGAGTATAAACTAGGTAGATACCCTAGGGGGATTAGGCATGAGGTCTATTATGACACCCAAAGTAGGAAGGGGAGATTCATGAGCTCCCTCATTACACCCAAAACTAGTGTTTTTAATAGTTAAATACAATCATCATGGCCATAAAACATATAAGAAAACATACATACAAAACACATGAGGCACATAAAGTAGGCCAATGGGACACAATACAAGGGACATGGGAAAATTTCACTAAATATGACAAAAAATAAAATAAAAGGACATGTTTCAAATGTATAAATATACAATTAATAAGCAAGTTATCTTAGAGCCACATAGAAAGACATGTTTAAATGTTCACATACCCAATCTGGAAGGCACACACGAGGACACTGGCACATGTCCAAATCATACTTATTATGAATATAAGTGGCATACAACCAAAGAATAAATGGCATATTTAAAGGCCCTTAAATAGAAAAAATAGAGATACAATCAAGTCCTGATCTGATAAACCTAGAAATGAAAGTATGCATGAATATGTAATAGAACTTTGTGTAAGAGATATGATGTATATATGTTGAGTCTAACATAGTAATAGATGGTAAAAAATTTGAGAAAGTGTAATCATAATCAATATCAAGATATAATAATGCTAAAGTTGTGATGTAGAATATAGAAAGATAGATCCTAGAAATTAAAATTATGTATAGGATGCCCCAAAAGTGGGTGAATGTGTCAAGTACAAAACCATATATCAGTGTATATGACCCCAATGGGTAGATAATTAAAAATTTGGATCGGTATAGTGGATTAGAGTCCTTATAGGTAATCTATAAACACTTGAAAAGAACAAGTGAAACATGTATGTATGAAAAAAATTGACTATACTAAGATAGGAAGCATATGTAGTGTTTAGAAAATATAATAAATATAAATATCTCAATGCATATAATCTATAATTTTGTTTTTTTTTGAGTAAATATTTTAATTTTTTCATGTTTAGGAAATATTATACTACGTTTGTATTTTCTAGATATAATCTATGTACAATCAACATGAAAATGAAACTATATACAAGGATTAAGAAATAAGGAAAGTATGTATAAGAATAGAGGAACAATACTAATCGATGAGTCTCATAAGAGAATCGCTATCACTATGGCTTGTGTAAAAAATAATAATGGTAATCTCTCATTGCAGTGTGAATACAATGTTATAGTTGAATGGTGTTGTAGTATGAATCTCAATATTGTTCATCATCAGAATCATAATAACCTAGAATGCTAAAGGGAATTGTCTCATACTTTTGAGTTGACCCTTTTGAATTATGATTTTTAAGATTGATTACAATTTTTATCTATTAAAACTATGATTATTATAGACATATGGTGTCATGGAGGATCTTTTTTCTAGAAAGCCTTTTTTGAAAATGCTTGTTGGTTTAGCATTATTTTAATTTATGACTTATTTTCTTGCACCTTATGTAACATTTCATATTATCTGGATATTTTTCCTTGAATATACTATATCTATGAATAATGTGCCTTAGGATGTTAAATAAATCCCAAACCCTATTGACCAACAATATCAACTACTAGAATAAGAGAAGTGATGCATTGGGCATGATTTCCCAAACCTCGATTGTGATAATAAAACTATTGTATATATTTTTGAATAAACCCATACCAATTTAAAAGTTGAGCCTTATTTTGGAGAGGTATATTTTAATCTTGTATTTGCTTTACCAATGCTTATTAAACTATGTGTTTCTCTAATTGTGCTTTGTGAACCTTTTATTATTTTGAGTTATGCTTTAGTAACCATTTTTTTACTATTTATGAATTTGAACACTTTTTTTAAAATTTTAGATGTGCCATTGTATGTTGTTTGGATGAATCTATCACTATTTGATTTGACTGTATCAATTATATAATGTATTTCACTTTTCAGTGCTAAACATGAACTAGTGTGGTGCCTATGCATTTTATGATATGAACAATAATATCTAGATCTCCTCAGTGGGTGTAGATGGAGTAGGTTGATTAACTTAACTTTAATAATTTCTCTTAATACCTCACTTTAAATCTTATTAATATTGATGCTTTTTGAATCACTAGTTGTAAACATAATTTATTTGTTGGAATAATTATCATTGATGTCAAAAGAATATAATGGATATGAATGGGAATGCCAAATGCAATTATTACCAGAATTGAATGGAATTGTTACCAAAAGTTAATGAAATATTATTATAAGTGAACATATAAGTCGACATAAGTGAATGGATATGGTGATGGAAATGTTAATTTAAATGTTGATGGAAATCTTGACATAAATGTCAATGATCACATATCTTAGTGAAGTTGTACCTCTTGGATGGGACACATCCTTTAAAGGTTATACAAGGGAGAAGAGATGTGGAATTATTACAAGCATTTGATTTGATATAAGTGTGAGAGACAAGGAAGAGAGGAAGAACAAAAAATGAAATAGAATATATGTTAAGAAAAGATGTGTTAAGGGTATATTTATTTTTAATGAAACATATCATTTGAAAATTGTGAAAGAGAGGAGAGGAAAAAATTATATAATAAAATTATTGATAGAGAAAGTGTAAGGGAAGCAAATCCATCATTTGATTAAAGAAGCAATCACAGATGGTGAAATCAATTTGGTTTGGGTTCTGTACCTTATAGTCTAGGGGTGGGTGTTTCTATGGTTTGATGCTCACAAATTGGTTGGGTTCATGCTTGGAAAAGGGGATCGGTGTCTCTAGTGGGTGGGTGCTAGAAAATTAATCAAGTTGGTGCTTAGTTTGGGGATTGGTGTCTATAGTAGGTTGGTGACTATAAACATTATAAAAAAGTTATATATAGAAAATCATTGTTTCTCTATGATTTTCTCCTAAAAGGGTTTCCACATAAATCCTATGTTCTCTTATGTTATTAATTGCTAGATATTGAATGCTTATAGTTGTTATGGTTGATTAAGTTTTAAAAGATTATCTTATATAGAATCACCACCACTTTTAGTTTAAGAATGTTCTTAACAATTGGTATCAGAGTGGTTCCTTTAGAATTAGTCTAACCACTAGAAGGTATATCCCAAGAGCACACATGGCTTGTCATCAAGATTAAGATGGTTTATACACAAACAAAGCACCATTATTTGATGGAATGAATTGTGATTTTTAGATTATAAGGATAAGAACATATATTATGGCTATCTGGTTTGATATTTGGTTATCAATAATGACAAGGTACATAACACCAACAAATCAACCAATGGATCAGGCTGGAAAGAAGGCATGTGAGAATAATGTGAAAGAAATGAATTTCATTTTGTGTGGCTTATTAGAATCAGGGTTTGTAAAAGTAATGCATTGTGTGTCAACAAAAGACATATTGGAGAAAATTTAGAATATATATGAAGGTGATGACAAGGTCAAGAAGGAAAAACTTCAAATGCATAAAAGGCCATTTGAAAGTCTTAAGATGAAATATGAAGAAAATGTTACGGCCTATCTTCTTTGTGTGGATGAGATAGTCAACAACAAAGGGATAGGTGATAAAATGGAAGAATTTATTATGGTACAAAAATTACTAAGGCCGTTTCCTATGAGGTATGATGAAAAAGTCTTGTATATTAAAGAAATGAAGGACTTGGACACAATGAATATAAATAAATTACATGGAATTCTCATAGCATACTAAATGAGGATGGAAGCAAAAAAGATAAAAAAAGCATTAAGTAACTTTCAGAGTATCAAATAAAGTGAAAAAGGAAAAACATGAATCAAGTTATAGTACCAATGAAGAGTCAGATAAAGAAGAAACCCTGTTTGTGAGAAATATTGGAAAGGGATTTGAGAGATAATAAGGTAAGTTACCTTTTAAGTGTTTCAATTGTGGAAAAATATGACACTTTAAAAATAAATGTCCCCATTGAAAAGAAGAGATTAGTAATGATGAAGAGGAACATGATGAGAAATAAATTATCATAAGAGTAAGAAAAATTAAAAATCAGAGAAATATGAGAAAAAGAAGAGATATGATAAAGAAAAGAAAAGCCTTTATTCAAAAAGGGATAGTAGATCAAGTGAGGACATTGAATAAGGTGTTGCATATAGTGAAAGAGGTAAAGTTTTGTTCATGGGTATAGAAGATTGAATGTACTCTTATAGACTAGAACAAGAAAGAGAATGCCTGAACTAAACTCAATTGTCAAGTAGAAATTAATTTACTCCATTATCAAAAGTAATTGTATGTTATAATTTCAATAAGTATGAACATAAAATTGAGATAATGTGGAAGTAATCCTATAAACTAGAACAAGAAAGAGAATGCATGAACTAAACTCAAAAGAGAATTCATGCAAGTTTGAAAGTGGATGAAATATATAGAAAATTAAAATGAGTAATTTGTGCTTGTGTAAAAGGCATAAGGAGAAATGGTAGGAAGGCCATGATAGAACACAGAGCACAAGAAGAAATGGCATTGAAGACCATGTTGAAGAAAGAGAGATATGATGTGTAAAATGGAAATATGCTAAAAAGAAGAAAAATGAAAGAACATATTACAATAAGTGGTATAAAAAAAATTCAAGATTACATCAAAGATAATAGAAGATAATATCTTTTTCATATAGTGACTATGAGAGGAAACATCAACTCAGGGGGTGCATGGTGTACAACCCTTTGAAATTGATGAGAAAGGGGGATAATTAAAGAAAGGGGGATTTCATATAATAATTCATGGGGATCTCCACCAATGAAAAAGGGGGATATTTTTGGAATAATTGTCATTTATGTCAAAGGAATTGTAATGGATATGTCAAACAAAATTATTACCAGAAGTGAATAGAATTATTGTTGGAATTGAATGGAATTGTTATTAGAAGTGAATGGAAATATAGATGGAGGTGAACATAAATGTTAATGGAAATATTTATGGAAATGTAAATGGTCACATCTTTTGGTGTAGAGGTACCTCTTGGATGGGACCATCCTTTAAAAGCTATATAAGGGAGAAGAGATGTGGAAGTATTACAAGAATTAGATTTGATTTAAGATTATATAAGTGTGAGAGAGAAGGAAGAGAGGAAGAGTAGAAAATGAAATAGAATATATCTTAAGAAAGGAAGTGTGAAGGGTAGATTTTATGTTAATGAAAAATATAATTTGAGAATTTTGAATGAGAGGAGAGCAGAAAGTATATAATAAAATCAGTGAGAGAAAATGTGTAAGAGAAGTAAATCCATCATTTAATTGAAGAATAAATAATTGATGGTGTAATTGATTTGGATTGGGGTCGGTGCCTTATAGTGTAAGTGTTGGTGCTCCTATGGGTCAGTGATCACGAATTGTTTGGGTTGGTGCTTGGAAAAGGGGATCAGTGTCTCTAATGGGTGGGTTCTCATAAATTAACCAAGTTGGTGCTTGGTTTGGGGATTGGTGTCTCTAGTAGGTTGGTGCCTGCAAACATTGTAAAAGATATATATATATATATATATATATATATATATATG
>JARHVA010007302.1:545000-650000 GCA_037957365.1 Torreya grandis | reverse complement strand
CTTCATTTTAGTATATGTAAATGAATCAAGGTTTCATGTGTCTCTCTAATTTTATTTTTTTTGAGATAGCTTATCAATTGAAAGTGCACAAAAGTGAACACATGAAAATAAGGTTAGTAGAGCTAATAGAGCTTGAAGAGCTTAGGGCATAGGTGATGTGCACTATGGAGCTTCAGAAAGTGAAAGCCAAGAGAAAATTTGACATAAGGGATGATAAAAAAAGATTCAATGATGGATATTTGGTTATCAAATGGAATGTAGAAAGATTAAAGGCTAGAAAGATTAAAAAGTTTAATGTGATATGGAGTAACCCATATATTATAGTCAATCACAATCAAGCTAATGCATACTAGCTCACAAGTAAAAATGATAAGTGTTTCCCATCCCACTTAATGGGATTCACCAAAATAACTATCTTTGATTATTATGAACACCTTTGTAAATAGTAGTTTATATGTTTTAATTTCCCTAAGTGTCACATGAACATGTTATTGTTTAGAGTAGTTTATTTTCCACCATGCACTTATGTACTATTATGTTATCTTAGTTTTTTCATTCCTATAACATTGTCAAACATAGTTGTTTGATTGTTTTGTCCTTATATAAGGTATATTATTTCATTTTAAGGTTGAGTGGGCTTATTTTACCTAATCAAAATTATGAGAAAGAAGATCAAGTGATTCTAGGTGACTCCATACCTAATGAATTGATTCAAGGCTACTAGATTCTTTTTTAGTAGGTAAATGGCTTGAAGAATTGACCAAAATTGTTGAATTTCCATGTAACCCATTTATTATGTGTTTAACTCATAAGGATCATAAAATAAGTCACACATTTACATAATGTTGATTTCCCTAAAACCAAGTCTATATACATAAGCATCTCATCCCTGCCCACACTCGATATTCAAAATAGGTTCACACATTAAAAAAGCATTAATACATGCATATAAGTAGTTATAAATTCATTACCAATAACAAGATCCATCATTTCACCAACATGAAATGAAATTAAAAGTGTGTGAGTCTCCCCAAATTCAAGTAGTGAAAAAGAGAAGTGTATAGGGAGTAGTTACAAATCATGAAGTGTACGCTTAATATATTCAAATTTTATTATGAAATCTTAATAAAAGACTTAATTAAACTCAAATGGTAATGTCACATTCCAAGTCATATATTTTTACATTTATGCCCTTATAAAATGTAGACTGTAATCTAGATTATACAACATTATCCTTTTAGACAAACACAAGTTCTATATCAAGGTGTAGATTGTGAAGACCATCAAAAGAGACTAGGTGATGAATTTTTTTGGGACTTATGATTTTTTGAATAATATCTCCCTTATAACCCTTCATAAAATCATAGCCACACTATACATCTAACTCTATACACAATCTTCAATGTGCACCATTTGTGCATAATGTACTTAGTTATCTATATATATCCATATGTGAGACTTCACAAATAAAGGAGTACACATCAGATAGTGAAAATATGGTCCAAAATGGGGAAGTGAAAAATATCCCGAATTATTATGTAAAATTATGAGTTAGAACCTAAATATACACCTTAATAGTCATATATCAATAGGCTAGTCTAGGTGGATTAGAGGGTGATCACCATAAATGGGGATGGTAGTTGAGATTAACTGTACATCAAGGGAATTAAATTATAATAAAATAAAGTACAAGGTGACTATAATAGTGGTATAACATGGTAACACACCACCCTTTAATACCTATATGTCCTTCATTCTTAGATGCACATGTGGATCCATTTATGACCTTCTATCTAATTCCATGATCAAATTATCAGATCTGGGTTGAATAAACATGGATTATAGAAGTTATTTAAAATATATTAATGGTCATCATCAAACTCAATCTTTATATAATAATTATAAATTCAAATTCTTACCTACCATCTCTAATGGTGATTTAATCATGTAGGGCCTTTCTCCACAGTATTTAAATCTTGTTTTTTCTTATAAAATGGTCAACATTTTTTTACCACTGTAATGCTGGAAAATTTTTCCATCTAAGGGTAATATATTATTATAACAAAGGTATATTTATTTAATTTTAGAATATTACCTTAGATTTTAAAATTAATAGGAACTAGTTTACTTTCCTTCATGCTCTGTGTTATATGTGCATTTATGGTTGTTGATCCTTATTTGTGGACATTATCCCTCTCATTTCTATTCTCCCTTTACACCTTTGCATGGAACCAAAAGTCTATATATGTCTTATTATATGTAGAAATAGGTCTATATAGGTGTTATCTATGCATTTTTTTTCACTCTTAATGTTGTAATATGTTTCATTACCTCCATGTGAAACTCTTATGTACTATGCCTAATTTGAAGATCTGGTAAACATTCTATTATTTTTATTTTTTAGTTAAGAAAAAAAGGTGCTTGGTATATAATTTTTTCATCACCTTTTATATTCTATCAATATTTTACCTTTTCCTTCCCTTTTCCCTTTGTCAATTTTAGGTTTAACACTAGCTGTAAATTTTATTCTTCTCTTTGTAGATCTATGTGTTGTTACTAAATCAAATACCTATATAATATAAGTAATAAAACCTAATATAAATGTTCATAACAATGATAAAGATAGTCCCACACCTTAGGGTATGATTTTATTATTATGATGATATAAAAAATCACTCTCTAGTATGCAGGTCTAAGGCACTAGGCATGTAAAAGTTGTGCATTAATGCATGCAAGAGCCCTTCACATATGAGTACATGATTTGAGTAAAAAAAGGTTGTGTATTTATAATTATCACACTATATAAATCAAATATGGGATAAAAAAATCATACTTTTCATCCAAGACTTCCCATAAGATAAGTTTTCCTCCCTCCTAGGCAAACCCTAAGTAATAGCTCCTTCAAATGTTGATGTATAAAAATTATGATCTATAATGATTAAAAAATGATTGTTAATCATATTGGATTTAAATTTAAATGGTATTTATATAATTGGATACATCCTAACCCTTCTAAAATTTTAGCTAACAAAATCAGCCAACATAAACAAATTTTAAGAAAAAGTTATAGTTGGTCCTTGAACTAGGTTAGCCATGTTGACTTAGTTATATAACATGATATTTAATTTTCATAATAGGTTTGGCCAAGCCTACTTAGTAGCGAAATATTTTTTTAATTCATTATAATATATTTGAAAGGAAATTTGCGTAAGTAAATGGTAAAAAAAGTTTATTTGCTCAGGGAGTTGTATAAGTGGGATTTATATCAAGTTTAGGTAATGATAGTGGGGTTAGGTATGATAAAATTAACCAATAATCTTGAAAATCACTAATGGTTTACCCACCCATTTTACAATGCACCATTTAATTGATGAAATCATAGAGATTAAAACTTGATAGGTTCATACAAGAGATAAAGTGTCAGTAAATGATATAGTTTAAAAAACATTGTGTGTATACATATGTCCCACTCAAATATCATCACATGTCACAATATTTTAACATGGGATGGTGCTTCAGGAAAGAACATAGAAACACAACAATTGAGATAATTTAAATTAAGTATGAAAATAAATGAAATAGCATATAAAAACCTTGAATTACCTCTATACTAAATGATTGTATACAAATATCATAGACTCGATCATGAAGGGTGAAAATCTACATTTATGAAACCCTGGGGATACAAGACTAAAAATATAATCAATTTATATGTACATATAATGGTCAAATTAACAATGAATAACTCTAAAAATGATTAAATTGCTTGGAAAAATGGCATTCTAGGATTGCAAAAGCTAGGTAAGAACCAAAATACCAAACATGCAATGAAAAATGATAAAAAAAAATAAACATACTAAATTATGTGAAAAATCACACAAACATTGTAAGTAAATGAAATATAAATGTGAGGAAAAATTAAATAATTTTATTTATTTAAATTTAATATAACCTCATGTCAAATAATTATGTCAAATCAAATACATAGAAAACATAAATGATTGAAAATGAAAATGTAAATTAGAATATAAGAAGAACATGTCATGTCAAACATAAATAAAAAAATTTAAGCATGTAAAATTCCCTATGTAAGATAAGTGAAGTCCACAATAATCAAACAAAAACATGATGGATAAATGAAAAATGAAAATTTCTAAATAATGAGTAATCAAACTGAGTGTTTATTTTAAAATATGAGGTAAGAAATCATAACCACCTATTGACATGAATAGGATGAAAATGAGATGGTGTGGAAAGTAGATGGTGTGAGATATGTTTATGAGGATAATAATATGGTCTTATCTAAGGTATTATAATGAAAATCAAAAAATATAAAATAAGATGCTTAAGTAGGTGTATGTGATCAACTAAAAGTGATATGCAACAAGTTGATAGTATGAATAATTTGATGTAAATAAGGAATGTAGGGTATCACATGGGTGATGAAAATATACTTAGTAGAATGAGACACATTAAATAAGTGGGAAAGGATAATAATCATCAACATCAAGGACATAGGACACTCTAACTAATTAACATGAAGTTTATGTTAAAAAGTGAAGTACATAGATCATCCCATGAAGTCTATATACATGAAAGGTAAAATGGATCCTACCTTCCCATAATGTGTTCCACACTCCTCAAGACTACTTATAGATCCACCAGTCTATTATTAAGATTAGTTACTTATGTGAGGAGGTAGGTGGTACTATAAGTATATGATATAATGGACCTCCTACCCTAATCTATTACCATACCACACCCTAATGGACCTTAGATCTATCATAAGGCCAACTATGGATTTTTATCTTTGAAAAAGATAGGAGATGCATCAAAGATCATGTATATTGGTGTAATCTAATTTTTAAGAATGTTTTTGCCTTTTGATCACTGTATTTTATTTATTTTATGATTTATATTTTAACTCTTTTTAATTTTTATATTACTCCTCAATATATACTTGGAGAAAAAATAATGATTGAAATAGGTAATTAACGTAATATATCTTACACTTTGTCACTAGATAAAATGAACTAAATATCATTGTGTCTAAATATTCCTACACTTTCCCACAAGAAAGTGTTTAATCTCAAAATTGACCTACGTGTTCCTAAAATCAAAGGAAATAAGGTAAATATGTGGATCATGAGAGATAAATTCATATAGTGAGTGATATAATGATAAATTTGATCGTATTTGATCATAAAGAGAGAAAATAATACTACAAAAGGGATGGGGCTTATGCTATGAGTGTTATGTCACTAGGGAATCTATACTAACCTATAATAAAACTAGTGAAAAGACCAATAAAAGTAGTAATCATCATAAACTAGGGGGAAATAAAATTAAAAAATTAATCATAAAGAAACTAAGGAAAATAATAACTTAAATGTCATAAAATGAAATTCAATGAAAAATCAAAATTTTCTACCTAGCAACCACAAAGGAAATAATGGTTGAAAGAGAAATGAAATAATAAATAATGAACTAAAAAATAAATAATGGTGATAAAAATAAAAAACCAAATACATAAATGAAATAAAATAAAAAAACAAAGAAACACAAGACAAATAATGAGAAAAGTTTTATACTAAGATGTATACCAAAGACGAGCATGTGAAATACAAGCTTATGTGTCTCAAAAAGATTTGTAAAGTTGAATTTATTTATTATTATGTAATGTAGAGGAAGAGAAGGATTCATGGTATGACCCAAAGAGTAAGTGTATATAAGGATGGGAATCATAAGATTCCATAAAGTTTTAAGTGACATGTGAATGGGCATTGCATGTTGTACTAATATGTACTATGAAGTGAGGTGAAGCAGAACAATTAGAATGAACTACATTGGTCTAGATAATGTAGTTTAAGATAGGTAAATGTGTTGGTATGTTGGATTTTAATGATGTCAAAATTGACATAGGAAAAGTAAAATATGTCTAAATAGGTATATAATCCATATGAGGAACATTTATGATGTGATTTAGAGTAAGAATTTTAACTAGATGATCCTTGGGTTCATGTGACCTAATAGGTTGAGGTTTGATGAATTCAAACATGTATTTGAGGTTTTTCATGTTAGATATGCTTTCCTAATTAGTGTAGGAAGAAGTATCAACTATTTTTTGTACAAAATTCATGGAGGAGGTGGAGGTATTATGTATTTTTTTGATCATGAGGTAGGTGATTTTGATTCTTTATATTTGGCTTATGATACTTGAATATAGTCTTGATAACATTTTTGTGTAAGAATATCAAGATTTAAATGTGGACCAAACAAGAATTTAAGGATGAATTTTTGAATACCATGGCAATTCTCATGAGAATTGTAGACACCCCATATTGGCCACAACTAGCTTCCAATTGAACTTCAGATTGATTTCTACTAAATAGTGCAGATTAAGCCTAAGAATCATTTAATGTCCCAATTTCTTCCACACATTAGACAATAGTTCTTAGAATCATGTTAAGGAATCCCTTTTTGGGTTATTATCATTTACACAATAATAACCTCTCACATACTCATCTATAATCACCTTGTTACCTATCAACTTGAATTTGTGCCTTTGGACCCATTAAGCAAGGCACTTAAACAACTCCTAAAGTGCTAAAATGCTATGTAAAATGAATCAACTAATTAAATAGAATTAAATTCTTAATTAAATTTTCCCTTTGAAATTAGTGAAAACAAATTTATTAAAAATAAAAAATCAATAAATATGAGGTCATGATGAAATCATCATCCTCAAAGTTAAGTAATTCAAAGTATTTCCCTAAGTGAAATAAATTTATAAAGGTAGATCCATGCTTCATAAATGGGATCTCTATCCAAAATATTAATTACATGTTCACTCCTTAATTCGAATAGGGTTAAAATTAACTCACATAGGATTAGTTTAAATTCAACTTTGGTTAATTCTAACATAACTACACTTGGGTTGGAGTTAACTTTGGAGGATATAAATACAAGACCTCACCAATTTATCTTTAATCTCTCTTGGTGTAAAGTTATTACTCTCAAATACAAGAAATTTTTTAATTATTTTATTGGTACCATTCCCATTTCATAAGCTAATACAATCCAAATCCAACCAAAATTATCAAGGTGTCAAGGAGAGGTGGATAAATGAAGATACATTAACAAATATTTCTTGAACACATAGCCAAGCACATCATTCCATGGTCAACTCACAACACTTTCTCTCTTAGAAGGTAAGATGTATCTCTTTTAACTTTCATTTTGTTAATTAATTATGTATTTATATATCTAATTGAGTGTCAAATATATAGGTATTAGTTTTTAGTTTGTTTGTTTTAATATTATTTCTTGACTAACACCATATTAATTACCCCTCTTGGATTCCCTGCTCACAAGAATGACCTATTATATCATGTCAAAAACAAAAGTTATTGGGATTGTACCATTTTGGAGGAGGTTTTTAATGATCAGAGATAATGGTTTTAGAGGGTGGAAATTTATTCTTAAGTTATTATAGACCTAAGGGAGGGTGGGTTGGGTTAAAATTGGTTGAATTAGATACTCCATTTTGAGTTTGGGGAGGCTTAGATGAATCAATGTTATATGAAAATTATTGTAAATATTCATTAGTATTTATTTGAGGTGATTCAAATTAAATCATAAAAAAATATTTCCCTAAAATATTTCCTTTTTTCTTTGTCTAAGGCTTCTACTAATGTTTTGAGGAAAAACATCTAAACTTTTTATTGAAAAGGAGATTTAAGGGCAGTAATAAATAGTTTTAAAATATTATCATCACTCATATTATGATCTAATATTTGAGATAGAAACTTCCATCATTTTATGAAAGGGTGAGAATAATCATTAGGTAGATTCTTAGCATTGATGAGTTCGCTAAGGCTATTTTTAGGAAGATAATTATGTTTAAAGACTATAACTAGAGCATTGACTAAATCCTCTAGTTGTAATATGGAACACTAAGGGATTTTATTATACCGTTATAAATCATATCTCATTAATGTTTTGATAATAATTTTAGTACTAAAAAAATTATTAGTCTGAACCTAATACTTGTAGAGATTACCAAAACTTTTAAGAAATAAATAGGGTACTTAGTTCCATCATATGTAATAGTTGAAGAAAAGGTTCCAATATCTATGGATATGATGAATGGGGATACAGGTTCATTTTGATTATTTTGAAGCATTTTTTTAATCCATGAGAGGTTTAGGGATGATATACCCATTAAATATCTAAGAGCAGGAAAATAATTCTAATTTGGTTGAGTCATGATAAGTTGAGGTGGTTAATTATCCATTTGTAGTATATGAGAGTTAATTTGAATCATTTTATTATTATGAGTGATTTTTATATTGGTCATTTGTTTAAGGATTTGAGTAGTATCAATGGGAGGAGTAGGATTGTTGGTTGGAGGAAGATTCCCAACATTGATAGGAGGATAAGGAGGACCAGGGTGAGTAAATTTTACTATATTACATTTTTTTCATCAATGATGAAAATTTTATGTTTTATGATGTAGTAATTAGTTTTGGATTAGGAAGACATGAAGTAAGGAATTCAATAGTTTTATTTGAAGTGATAGTATAAGTGAAGTTATGATTTAAATCCTTGATTATGAAGTGTTCCTGACTAATTTGAACCTATAAAAAGGACATAATTATTAAATTATTAGGTTTATACACTAGGTTAGACACATATTAAACTATGTAAAAAATAAGCCAAAATAAAATAGGTTAGCCACTTACTAAACTAAATTAGTCACCTACTGAATTGAGTCAGCCACCAATAGAACTATGTTGGCTAGTTATTGAACTAGGGTAAAAATAGGAAAAAATAAGTAGGTTGGACACTTACTAAACTAGGAAAAAATAAACTACATCATTCAGGTTGACTTAGTTTTTTGGCATGACAAGTAGATAAATAACTAAGTTACCCATGTCAAATTATTTGACTATGTGATATAGTTTTATCATAACTAAAATAATGGAAAGGATAGAATAGAAACATAATGTAATGATTAATTTTATAGAAAAACATAAATATTAAATTGAGACAATCTATCTAGAATAAACTTTAACAATATAACAAGCTCAACTAGGTCAACTTAGTTATCTGAAGCTAAAAAATGAAAATTATATAAAATGAACTACATCAATCAACATGACACTAATTAAATTTGAAAGCTTAAAACTATAGAAATTTAACTATGTCAACCAATACATCATAGTTTGAAAGATAAAAGCTTTAGAAATGAATATATTTGTCTAACATGGCCTAATTTAAAATGGAAAGTTTTAGAAATGAATAGGGTCGACCAACATAATGTTATTTGTTGAAATAAAAAATTGAAGATATATAAAATTAGGTCATCCAGTGTAACCTAGTTAACTATAGATCCTAAATCTACATATATATAATAATAGTAGGTTGACCAACATTACATAGTTGATTATAAATGAAAAAGTGCAAGGGTTGGATTCATGTCAGATTCAAATGAATGTATAAAATATATTAATATAAATCTACAACTTATCCTACATATTAAATTCAATCCAAGAGAAGGTAATCAACTAACATCTATTGTGATACTTTGTATATCAAGGGAATGACCAAATTAGATTTATTGAACCTAATCAAGTGTTATTTTATCACATAACACTAAAGGATAGGGTTCCAAATCCTATAGTAAAATAACACTATGTAATTACCCTAAATAGGTCTTATAATACATAAAATAAAACTAATCTGGTGCTCACCAAAGATTTTGGCACAAAGGGGGATGTTTAAACACAAACAAATAATCATGATAGGTAAATGAAGGATGTAAGGTGGAAGATGGAAATCAAATAATACTTTATAGATATACTGAGATTAAGTATAAAGTTAATCTAATCAAATATTTTTACATTTAAAACCTTTTACTTTGTGAAATATTTACCTATCAAATGAAATAACAAAAGCTAGAGATAATTAGCTTTGAACAAACCTATCAAGTTTCAATCTCTCCCTTGGAAAATGGTGATTTTAAATAGGTTATAAAAAAAAAAAAAAGTATCACACTATATAAATAGTCTCTAGGCTAAAATAATCCTACTTTGCATCCAAGACTTCTAATAAGACAAGCTCTCTTTCCTCCAAGGTAAACCCTAAGCAATGGCTCCTTAAAATGTAAATGTAATAGAATTGTGAGATATAATAATGTAAAAATTAATGTTCCTCATATTTAATTGAAATTTAAATGTTATTTATATAAATGGATAGGTCCTATCCATTCAAAAATTCTAGATAACAAGGTCAACCAATAAGACCAAATTTTAATAAAAATTACCATTAAGCATAAAACTAACTCAGTTAGGCTAATTTATTTTTGTAACATGATGTTTAAATTTCATAATAGGGTTGACCAAGTTGACTTAGTTTGGAAAAAGTATGTTTTATTAGTTATGATATATTCAAAAGGATAATTTCTTAGGGAAATGGATAAATGGGGTTTATTTGCTTGGGGAGTTGGGTAAGCAAGATTTGTAGTGGGTTTAGGTGATGATAGTGGGATTACGAATGATAAAATTAACAAAAAATATTCTTAAGAACCAATGGTATGCCCACCCATATATTGGTCAACCATTTATGGTGTGGAATTAGAGATATTGAAACTCAATAGGATCGTTCAAGAGAGAAAGCATCAACAAATGATAAAGTTTAAAAACATTGTGTGTATACATCTAGGACCTACTCCTTGTGACTAATGGTTGAATTATAAATAATAGGGAATTCCCTTTGAACGTTCAAGTGTTTGAATACACTTGATAAGTGATTTTGATATAGTTAATAGTCTTAGACATAATTTTTGTATTTATATGGACGTTTTGGGTAGTTTATCATGCCATTAACATGTGAAACATATGTTCCAATCCATATAAAGGATATGAATTTGAAATGTTACCATTTATTGGCAAAGGATGAGTCTATTAGATTTTTACAAATATAGAATTCTGGAACTATCTAATTGATATAATTATATCTATAAGGTATGAAAAATGATATGATCATCTAGATATATTCTAAATTTGATTTTCATAAATTTAGACATAAGTCAAAGAATTTATATAGGTAATTGAAAAAAAATAAGAGGTTTAGACACATGAAAATAATGTGGATGTGAGATAATGGTGGACAAGATAATTCTATGTATGCACTAGTGACTTATGGTGAATGTAGGTGAAAATTAATGTTTGTAAAAATTAATTAATATATTTTAGTATATAAATTATTAAATATGAGGATTACCTCATACAAGTTGCTTATATTTCCCATATATTCTAAATAAAACTACCTCCCTATCCTTTTAGTCTCTTTTAGATACACCACTTATACCTTGAGAAAATTCATAATCTATTCCAATTTCAATTGATACTTACAAATCAAATTATGGAGTGGAAAGGTATAATCTCAAAGTTTTTAAACAAATTATAGCCTTTAAATATTAGATAGGTACAAAAATTCTCAAATTTTGGTAATTTTTAGAAATTTCCATGTGCAAAATCAACTTATTATCCCAAACATTACTAGGATTTATGAAACAATAACTGGTAAGACATCAATGGAGGAGAACTATGTCTTTTTACATCAATTTATGGATGAAAAGTATGTGCCTCTTATGACTAATTAGAAAGATAAAATGTGGAAATAGGTCATTAGGGAATCCTTAGATATTGATATTGTTATCTCATTATAATAGTCATCCTATTTTATAGGATGATTATAGTAGCACAAAAAAAAATATAACTGATTTGTTGAAACATGAAGACTACACTATTTTAAAACAATTTATGTTTTAATTTCTTTCTAAGAATCTTTATTAATTTATACGATTTGTTTAACATGTGAATATCATGTCAATAATGAAATAAATGAGAGTGAATCTGATACTTTTATACTTAAGAATGAGAATGAAATTTCTCATTAGTTCTTGATCATAAAAAACTATTTGTATAATATAAGCACACTAATTATGGGCCAACATTCTATTTAAAGGACAAAGGTGAGTTTTTGTTTGAGAGTTATTTTTGCAGCATGGAAAAATTTAACTATAGGGAAGAACACAAGCGTAACCCTTTGATAAAAAAATATTCATATGATTTCAATCTCTATTAGAATCCACTCTTCTTCAAAGGAGAAACTTGACTATTTTTAGGATTAGAACAATGAAGAACAAACCAAAAGTATCAAGGATCCACCATATGTTAAGATCATATCAAATCATTAGATTTATGCAAATTCTATATATAATCATCTAAAACATGCATTACACCATTGCATGGATAAGGAATGGGTTCATTATATGAAGAATCTAGGGTTTACATTTTAGAAGGATGTTGAATGGTAAGGATCTATCTTATTTTTTGTTTTATAATGTTTATTGAACATAATTATTTATCTAATGGTAAGACAATTAATGAAGGTAAATGATTTGGATAATTAGTCACTAGGTTTACTTAATTGGAATTATTCATATTATTCTCCCTGACATAGTTTAAATATGCCCAAGTCTACAATCACCTATCATTAAATTCTTATCCTAATGATGGTTCATAGAGTGTGACCCAAACCATTGATGCAAAAGCTCTTACATATAATTATCTAGAAGAATTTTCACTACATTATTCATATTGTTTAGTGAAGGATTTCCCATTTTATATTATTTTGCATCACTTGAATATTTTACATGGACTTGTGTATATGTTTCCTTTTTATATATATAGTTAGTTTATCAATATATTATAGGATCAAAAAAAAAAATGGAGAAGATGAGTTTAATTTTATTTAACTCTAAAGTAACCTTTCTTGGAAGAGAGATATGGGAGGGAAAAGTTATGGTCTCTAATGTATATAGGTGCGTGGTCGAAATAGGGCAAAGTTTCATACATGAATAAATTTTCTAAGGGATCATTTAGGCTGAAATTAAAATTTGAATACCATACAATAGTAATGGAATATTACTCTAGTGCAATTTTAGAGATTTTGGTAGAAGAGACATGTAAACATTTACACCTTAAAGACATAGGCCTTTATTATATAATTTTCATTATCTCACAAAATCACCTTATATATTGATACCTTTATTTCTTTTACCTCATTAAATATTGAAAAAAAACCATCCTCTTATTGTATTATTTAGATATTGATGATAGGGTCTATTTTAAAAATTGAAGAGTGTCCTCATCAAAGTAAGCCCCTCCTATCATTGGATCAAAAGTATCCCAACTAAACATGAGATATGTAGTATATAAATAGCTAAATATTTTATTAAATAAAAATGTTTTATAATTTTTTTAAACCTTATTTTTTTTGAAAAGTCAAAATATACATGGTAGATAGGGCTAAAATCAATAAATATAAAATGTGGAATCCATAAATTATTTCAATAGAGATTAATGGTGTCAAAATTTAGGAAGTTATCTTACCATTATATTTGGAATAAATCATCTCCAACCATTGATATTCAAAGGCTTTGATCACAAAGGCTTGAAATAAGCTAAGGCATAAGGTTTTAATAAAGGGGCCCACCAAGGAGTTGAAAATTCATCAACCCTATAATCCTTAAAGATATAATTAATATCATATTATAAGGGATAATTTTTGGAGATCTTGTTCTTTTTGAAATTTCATAATTTCCTATAGCCATTAGATCAATCCTTCCAACAATACCTCTATATTTCTGATTGAATAGAGAATCTTAAGATTGATAGCTTGTAGAGTTACCATCTACCATGGAAAATATGTCAATTTTATATGGATTTGATATAAAAATACAAATAAATATTGATTTAAATTAAAAAGAAGATAATATAAGATAAAAATGGCATCAAATTGGTGCAAATTTAAGAATTTTGAGAACATATCAGAGATAAAAAAATTCATAGCATTTTATTTCAAAAGAAAAATTCAAAGGTTGTTGAATAATCAAATTGACTTTAGCTTAGGTGGATCCTCCAATCAACCCTAACATGTATTGAAATAGATAACACACCCATGGAATTTCCTTAAGACCCTATAAGGGGTTATTCCCATTCATATCGATGAGGGTGCTACCCCAAATCCCATCTATTCTAGTTTCCAATGCCAGAGAATAATTTAGTCTAGGAATCACACTAAAAAGAGTAGGATTTATCTTAAATCCTATTATTAATGTTTATAAATACTTATATGATCAATGCTTAGCAAAAAATTATCCCATAAGAACCAAAAAAATGTTGAGAATTTCCACACCAAACTTCATTTTCTCAGTTTATTTTTATCTATAGAAAATGACCCAACAAATTTTTTATTTAATTATTTAAGGATGAAAAATATTTTGATCTAAGTCACTAAAGTCAAAGATTTATTTGAAAATCTTAAATATTTTCAATGAAGATATGAGTATTCAAATGAAAAACTATGAGCAAATTTATAATTAAAATATTTATTTAATTTTAAAAATAAAAGAATAGCACATAAATCCCAACCTTAAGAAAAAACATTATTTTTAAAAATAGTATCCATGGGAGGCCAAAAGTTTTAATTAAATATTCAAAATAAACTGGAGGCAAGACAAAGCTAATGAATATCTTAAGAAAAAAGTATAATAATTATGGGAAAGATGGATATGATCATGTAAATATGAAAATTAAATTTATTGAGCTAACAAATAGACAAGTTGGTAAAAAAAGGACCAAATGCAAAATTTTATATTCAAATATTCACCCAAAATTTTATATTCAAATATTCACCTAATTTTATATATATGAAATTTCTATTTCACTTATTCTTCTTATTCCTTCATATATGTTATGAATTATCATTTGATAAAATGTTGGCTTATTTGGACCTCTAAGTTCATATATTTTTAAATATTTTAGATCTAAGGCCTTTACTATTTTATGTAATATTTTATTTGAACCTTTTTTTGTAATAAAATTATACCCATGTGTATTTCCTAAATTTGATGAATATAGTTAGGAATTAGAATAATATTCATGGTAATTATGGCTTGTTTTCTCTAATTTCATTCCCACATTTAGACTAGTTTTCACATATTTGGTTCAATTTGTTAGGACCCCATTAGGTTACACTATATGTTATTAAATTTAAAAACAAGCATACTTAACTCATATTAATTTTCAATGGTCATCATGTTTCAATGTTTGATTGCTAAATACATCTATAACTATAAATGTAGAAAATATAACTAGCCTACTGGTTAAGATGTGATCTACCTAGATTTCACATAAGATGTAACAATACATATGAAAATTTTCATTTTGTAACACATATAAAAGCTAAGGGTACATCCGTAGATGTAAATAATCCATATTTATAGCTATACATAAATATAAAACCATTATTGTTTATGACGTGAACAATTATGTACATGTTTTACAACCACTATTATATTAAATAATAATAAGTAAAAATATTACATTAAAACCAAATATTTTAATACACAAGACATAATGTACAAAAATACATTTGAGCATCATAAAATAGCTCCACAAGTGATATAATATCTGAGTATGATTCCCATAAGGTTGATAAGCTGAAGAGAGGAAGAGCATCATCAGGGTGTTTTTCCTCAACCATAGACTATTGGTCTCCCACACACCTCGTCACTAGAAGTGTCCCTTCCCTTCACTAAGGGATAGATAAAATTAGTATGGACAACAAGAATTAAACTAGATCCTATGTGTGGTATAATTACTAATACATGTAGTAGTCACATAGACCATGGAAGATAATCCTTTATCTAATATGATATCATGCATACACATGTAAACTAGAAAGTAGAATGAAATTACAATGTGTTAGCTATAACTTTAATTTGTTCAAAATTTTCATTATATAATTCATATCTCACATCGATTTACATCAATTCTAAAAACATATACTCTCTATTAAAGAATCTAAATATGTCCTATGATACCATGTGATAGATATATGCATTCCATGAAAAATAAATTTCATACTTATCAGTTTTTATCATAATAGTCATGCAAAATATATTCTCATAACCCAATTTTTAGGACATACAATCTATAAATTTTCAACATAAAACTAATCATCACATCAAGATAGAACTCTACATACTGTCTTCAGTACAATGGAAAAAACACATCTAATATAGAAAATCACATTTTCCCTGATACATCTATTATTAATACATCCAAGAAATAAAGGTTCTTATCAACCAATAAAATTGATAATTTACAAATAAAATCAGAACCATATGCCTAGATTGTAAAAATCAATGTGATAAATATATTATTTTCATCTAAAAAGAATTTCACACTTTTCATTTCTTTTCAAAATTATACAATTTATGTATCAGATCTAATATAATAATAAATGAATCATTTTCACATACCCAAGGATGAATTATTATCATGAGTTAGGCTACTCAGACCAATTTCAAACCTCTATTATCTATTTTTGATAATTCTTTAATTAGGTGAAGTTTATATTTTAATTATTAAAAATTCATAGTTCCCACCCATGAATATTATATGAACATTATATCATGATATTTTATGGATTTAAAAAGAATTAATTATAAATAAATATAAAAACCTGAAGGTACATTTTAGGGTATATAAGCCTTTAAATATTTCTTATTACTTGATTTCATTTAGAACCAAAGTAAATACCGATAATCAAGACAACAATTTTCAATTATGCCTACTTAAATAATTTTATTAATAATATTTTTTATTATCTACAACTAAGTGTGGATTCCATATAAAATTATATTATAATATGAATTGAGTCATAAAGTATACATTATGGTCCTGTATTTACACATATTCATGTGTACATACATACATAACTACATATATATGTGTGCCTACACACAACTATATTTATACATGTATATTTATATATGAATATGTAGATGTCTAGTTCAATAAAACAATAACTCAAGTATAGTTTGCCTTATATCTTGAATACGTCATCATGTGACTATATAACAAAACAAGATATAACTATAGACTATGTACATATTATGAGTTTACTAAACACCCTAGAACATGTTTATCATATATTATATGATTCATTTACGTGCATACCTATGTTGGTATATATTATTTATTATTGGAAGAAGAATTAATAAGGGGGTGAATCAGTGTTTAAAAAACTTTCTTTAAATTATACTTTAACATTTATGAACCATGAAATCAACATAGTGGTCTAGCAATGCATAAAGAACCATTCACATGAGCATGAAATAAGAGAACACATATATGAGTGAGAAATTCTCAAGGGCAATAAAACACACTATGATATTTGAAAATGGAAAAATTTCCTATGAAACAAAATACCAAATTTAGTTGAGCACCAACCCCAATAAATTAAAGCACCCACTTTACTAGGCTTTAACAAACATCTACTTGAAAAGAATCACCAACTCCCTAAGTGACTCATCACCAAATTAGCCACTTAATAATTTTGATCACCTTCCACACCTATGATCTTCCATTATGGTATAGAACTCATTTAAATACCTACTTATTCTCAACCATTCATAATTTTTTCTCTCACATTCACACATTTAAATAGCCCTAAACTTCCTTGTATATATATTATTCTCATGGTCACACACCACTTGGTTAGCCACACACCTTCAACATCCTAATTCATCCACACAATAGATCTTAAGACATATTATTAACATGATTAAATCACAATTTGAAACCCTTTTGGTCTTCCACCACTCAATTATGCCTTACTCCTCCTTTAGGTCTTATGGAGTCCTAATTGCATCATGTATGCCCTCTTAATGTTAAGCACGGGATATACTAAGAGGCGGGGGGGGGGGGTGAATCAGTATATCATATATCTTATAAAACTTTCCTTAACCAAATTCCACTTAATCAGACGTTCAAGATATGCAATAAAAATCAAATAATAAACACCACACAAGATAGAGAGAGACGCCAAATATAATGTGGAAACCTAATGTGGGAAGAACCATGGAAAACAATTTCAAATATATGAATGAGCACAAACCCAAACAATATTCGCAAGCCAAGCTTGTAGGAGCACCATACCCCTTTGCTAAGAACTAACTCAGCTACTATTCATGAGCACTAACCTACAGGAGCACCACACCCCTTTGCCTAACACCAACCTAGCTACTAATCATGAGCACCAACCCATAGGAGCACCAACCCATAGGAGCACCAACCCCTTTGTGTATACCACACACCTATCTCTCAATGTTGCTATCTCAACAAATGATAGATTAATACAACATCTCTTTCCTCTCTCTTACCTTTGCTCTTCTAAGCTAGATATAAAAAATACAAATCATATTCATCTCTCACAATTTCTCTTCTAAGCTAGATATTACAATATCAAATCAACCTCTATCTCTCATATTACAAATGGTTTCTCAAGCCTTTATTTATAGCTTTCCAAATTACCTTTGACCTTCCCCCTTTGTGACCCTTCAATCCTCATGGAAAATAGTGACAAACTTGTATGACCCTTCATATTCAAGCCTTTAAAAAGTCATGTGGTGACCCTTCATGACCAAAAACGTCCTTCCCACTTTTGTCCTTATCTTTAGTGACTTTTCGTATTCCTCAAAGTGTCCCTTCATGAGAAATTGCATCCTTACTCTTTTGTTTTCACTTGGTGGCTCTTGGAATTCCCCAAGATGACTCTTCATGGGAAAATGCATCCCATCCTTCTTTTGTCTTTACCCCGTGGCTCTTTAACTTCTTCATGGGCCCTTCTTTTGTCTCATATGCAACCAAAAATATATTCATTAATATTAAATAAATATTAACTCACATTAGCTAAGATAAATTTATTAAAAACAACATTAAATGCAATGGGGCCTTTATCACCAATAATTCTAGACCTTTGACATCAATGACAATATTTCCAACAATCTCCCCCTTTGTCATTGATGGCAACCTCAATCTTGAAACTACCACATCTTGTCACCTACACATCCTGTCATCTAAAAACATACAATAACTCCCCCTTATTGTAGTAATTTGTACCTATTCCTTGTACCTATTTCTACACCTGTACCTGTACCTATTATTCTCCCCCTTTGACATCAATGGCAAAGGGCCTACTTGGAGCTAACACTTAGCTCCCCCTCACTTGATACTAAACATCAATGGCAGGAAGTAATATAAATTACTCCCAACTCCTCTCGCCAATCTTTGAATGTATCCTTTTATCATGCCTTTGAGAAGATATCTGACAAAACATATACATTGTTCCCTATCCTTTGAGCATCTGTAATCAACTCATTTGAATCTTTTATTCTAATCTCACAACCTTCTTTATGAAACTTTAATGTGTATCCTTGATCACATATTTGACTAACACTCAACAGATTATGCTTAAGACCTTTTACATATAAAACATTCTTAGTCTTAGTTCTACCATAATCCAAACTCAAGGTACCTTTTCCAGCTATCTTGGTAGTGGTTTTATCTTCAAATTTCACTATGCCACCATTGATCTTATTTACTCTTATCTCCTGTCATATGCCTCAAACATTTGCTATCAATTAACCATGGCTGATATTTACCTCTTACATGCAGGGATGTCTGAACCATCATAGAATCTTCAAGTTGTTTCTTCTACCATGAACATGTTTGAACCTTTTCCCTAATGAATGGAGCTTTGAAACTCTGATCCTTCTTCTTGATGAATCTGCATGAATATCCTTCTCCTTCTTTCTGAAATTGTTAGCTCTTTTTCAAATTTATAATTTCTTGTGACCATAATAATTTGAAACACTTTAAAACTTTAAAAGACTGCATATGTAAGAATCATTTTAATAGGCTCGAACCTTAATACTGATGCAAAATTTTCTTCAAAAATCTATTCCCTCAAAAGATATACAAATTAATTTTCCAACTCACCTTCTTGTCATGTAACATAACCAAGACCCAATAGCATCCACCATGCTTCAATTTTTCTTAAAAGTGTCTCCTTGAAGCCTAGAAGAGACACCCCACACAAAAGGGTTCTAGAAATAAATCTCAAGAGATTCCCACATCTCCTCTATTTCTTCCTTGATATTCTTGTGTTTTTCTTTTAGAATCCGTTTAAGCATGTCTAACATTTTTGACTTACTAACCTTATCATTTATGATGTTTTTCTTTTTCTCAACTTTTGCAACTATCTTATCTTGACAAAGCTCATGCTCAAATGTAACAAGAGATTCTGCACAATCTTTCTTATCTAATTCTTTATCTACTATAGCAAGTAATTCATTTTCATTCTTAAACTCAACCTAATCAACCTTTACCATTTTAGGTCTCCAAACCTTAATTTGACTCTTCTCATATCTTTTAGGGGCTCTGTAACCTTTGACATACTTTGAACATCTCTTTACTTATTTTGGACATAATTTAGAAATATGGCCAACCTTATCACAACAAAAGCAAACAATATTTCTCATACCTTTTTGTTGAATGTGACTGAGATCTCCTTTTCATTGATTGCTTCTCCTCATACAGTCTCTTGCCCTATGACCAACATGATGACAAAAAAAAACAATGACCATGAAAAGAATTTGAAAACTTAAAAGCATTGGGCTGCCTGATTGACTTCTTTGATTTGCCTTCAAAACCTACATCCTTCTTTCCTTGGACCAATATTTCATGATCTTTCTCAACCTTTATTATAAGCTTCTCATGATTATCCTTTAAAGAACCTAACTCTTCCTTCAACTGATTACACTCTTCTTCTTTTGATGTTAAAATTGAATTTGCAACCTCTAACTGATTCTTAAGATCCTGAATAAATATCTTATTTTCTTTTAATTCGATAGCCAACTTAGACTCCAAGATACACACCTTTTCCTTAAGAGCCTCAACCATAGATTTCAACTCTTGATTCTCCTTCTTTAGCTGCTTAGCCATCTTATGCTTTTCTTTGATCTACCTTCAAGTTGTTAAACCCTTTCTAAAGGAACTTGCTCTGATACCAATTGTTAAGCATGGGATATACTGAGAGGGGGGGGTGAATCAGTATATCATATATCTTATAAAAATTTCATTAACCAAATTCCACTTAATCAAACATTCAAGATATGAAATAAAACTCAAACAATAAACACCACACAAGATAGAGAGAGACACCAGATATAATGTGGAAACCCAATGTGGGAAAAATCATGGAGAACAATCTAAAGTATATGAATGAGCACAAACCCAAACAATATTCACAATCCAAGATTGTAGGAACACCATACCCCTTTGCCGAGTATCAACCCAACTACTATTCATGAGCACCAACCCATAGGAGCACCAACCCAACTACTATTCATGAGCACCAACCCATAAGAGCACTAACCCCTTTGCTGAGCACCAACCCAACAACAATTCGTGAGCACCAACCCACAGGAGCACCAACCCATTTGTGTATACCACACACCTATCTCTCAATGTTGCTATCTCAACAAATGATAGATCAATACATCTCTTTCCTCTCTCTCACCTTTTCTCTTCTAAGTTAGATATAACAAATACAAATCATATTCATCTCTCACAATTTCTCTTCTAAGATAGATATTACAATATCAAATCAACCTCTATCTCTCATATTACAAATGGATTCTCAAGCCTTTATTTATAGCTTTCCAAATGACCTTTGGCCTTCCCCCTTTGTGACCCTTTAATCCTCATGGAAAATGGTGCCAAACTTGTATGACCCTTCATATTCAAGCCTTTGAAAAGTCATGTGGTGACCCTTCATGACCAAAAACGTCCTTCCCACTTTTGTCCTTATCTTTGGTGACTTTTCATATTCGTCAAAGTGTCCCTTCATGAGAAATTTTGCCCTTACTCTTTTGTCTTCACTTGGTGACTCTTAGAATTCCCCAAGATGACTCTTCATGGGAAAATGCATCCCATCCTTCTTTTGTCTTTACCCCATGGCTCTTTGACTTCTTCATGGGCCCTTCTTTTGTCTCATATGAAACAAAAAATATATTCATTAATGTTAAATAAATATTAACTCACATTAGCCAAGATATATTTATTACAAACAACATTAAATGCAATGGGGCCTTTATCACCAATAATGCTAGACCTTTGACATCAATGACAATATTTACAACACTTAATTCTAAACATTGATCTCCTTGGGACCAAATGGCCTTGTCCAAAAATAAAAAATAAATTCAACAAATTAGCCAATAAACTCTTATGACCTCTTCCATTCTTGATTATATCTACATCCTTCATTCATACCATGAAAGCTCCTTTAGGACAAACTACCCTATTGGGCTTGTATACCTCAAAAATCTATCTTACAATAAGAAGCATAAAACACACTTAAGATAATAAAACATGAACAATGAAACATGAAGACATATTATCCATAACCTAAAGGGCATCACCAATTTTTTAAAATACATTCATTAAGGAGATAAGGTCTTAAGAACATTTCTTTAATTCGGTTACGTAAAATTGCCAAATCACCTCAAAACTAATCACAAAGAATTATACCTCTAACACTTATGTAGATTCTTGTAATGAATAGTGATCTATATAACATCCTTAGATATAAAATTCATATTATGTAATGGTAAATATTGGTTTTATAAACCAATTTTTGGACCTTGTGTCTCATAGTCATATCTAAACTAGACAAGCCATTTTGTGAGCAACATTTTCAACACATAGACTAACTTCAAGCTTATAAAAAAAATATCATGAATAAAAGTCATAAATAAATTATTCATGCACTTTATTTCATCAATATATCATGCACAGACCCTCAAATCTATCTCTTCATCTTTGCTTGGGTTTTACATTATTCATACCATTACGTCTATCTATCACCGAATTACTTGGATGACCAATTTAGAGAGATTTAAGGCTAGAGCCTATCTAAAAAAAACATGGACATGTAAAATGAGTCTCTAGATTCTTTTCCCATACATTTACTCTTTTTGACCAATTCAAATTTTGAGAGCTACAATAATTTATTGATAAATAAGCCTATACCTCTACATTTTCTCTCTCATCTGACTAACCAGCACCACCTACAAGTAGCTGGGAGTGTGGACTACATGATCCAATAGCTTATCTAGGAATTTAAATCCATCCTAGGCTAATTTGAATAAAATATTTCACATGAGGTCCTTATTAGGGTTTTATAGAGGTTTAACACATGTTTGGGTGTTAAAGATTATTCATAAAGGACTGCCACTTGAATCCAAAACTAATTATTATATATATTATATAGGACCCTTACCCATATTTCTTAAATATCTTAGAATCCCATTTAGAGGTTATGCATGCCAATAGATGATTAAAAGTGCTTCTCAATTTTGAGTACCTTATTCTTTGAGCTTGATAAGGCTGAAAATAATGATTCATGCAATTTTACTTCAAATTTTGACCTTGAAATTTGTGATCATATGTAAAATAAATTATCACACCTCTATCCATGCTCTCATGTCCATACTTGCCTTGAAATATGATCTTCATACCTCACTAGGCTAGGTAGGGTCTATGAGTAGTCTAGGTGTAGACTTATACTAAAGGTCCTACCCTTATAGGCTCACCCTATTTTTTTTATGAATTATTATATACCTTAATCACATGTTAATAAAATTCCATACAACCTTCACATGCCTACATTCATTCATTTCACCATGCACATACCTCTTCATTTCATGACTATGCTTCTTATGCACTTGACATCAATGACCTATACCTTCCATGATGAGATTAACAATGATATTAAACATGAAAACATAGGAAATTAGTTGTCTTCAAATTATCTCTTTCTCTTTCTCTCATGACAACACTCTTTCATACACCTTGTCACATCGCACACTACCAATTGTCCTTAATCATCTTTAACATCAACCTCCACAAGATACACCTTTGACGTCAATGATAATACTCAACAATTCCCCCCTTTGTGATTAATGGAAACCACACTCATAAAATTCTCTCAATAAGATATTTTTCACCATTCTAAACCTTCTCCCCCTTTGACATTAATGATAAGTAGGTACCTATAACTTCTTGGATCACACCTCTTACAATAAAAATAATCAACATAGAGGATTGTGAGGCTATGAATAATAAAAAAAGATGATCCCCCTATCTTCATTCATACCTCAATCACCTTATCCTTGACATGGATGACATAGAGTTTTTGATAAAACCCTTGATCACTCACTAGACCATGACATATGTTCTTATCTAACATAGACCTTATTACTAAAGAATTAGGAACTCCCCCTTTGTCATCACATATTGTGTTCATCATATGAGTCATCAAGACTCATAGACCATTATCAACATGAATATAACAACATTTTTATTGGATCACACTAGTAGCACAATTATATTTTTACTTACCTTTGAATTTTAATATATGCCTATCATGACTTCATAAATCTTATTTACATTCATCACCTATTCTTGGAGCTAATTAACCACCTTGATTATATCCCATTACCCTTGAATTAATCAATGCTTATTAGAGGTATGAATTACTCCTAATTATTATCTTAGATAGTCAAATGTAACTTTTGGAATTGGCTTGGTTAGAATGTTTGCAATCTAATATTTTTCAAAAAATAATCACTTTTAACATTTTGTTCACTTACCTACTATCTTAGGAAATGATACCTGATGGGAATGTCATTAGTTCTTAAATAGATGAAAGGATTATTGGAGATGCTTATGACACTTGTATTATCACAATAGATATGACTAGGACTACCATACTCCACCTTGTAGTGTTTCAAGGTTTGTCTCATTCGTAAGACTTGAGTATAACATGAAGCTACTATAATGTACTCAACCTCATCAGTAGATAATGTCACTTATGACTGCTTCCTTCTTATCTATGACACTGGACACTCTCCTAAGAATAAAGTTACTACAATAGTGATTTTATTATCATCTATATTCCCTACACAATCTATATTTGTGTAGGATAATAAATCAAACACTTTGATCCTTGGATACCACAACCTAAACCTTAACTGATTGTAAATGGTTTCCCCTTGTATCTACTTGAAATCTTGTCACAAGACCTACTGCTTGCATGATATTAGGTCTAGAGGTAGTAGTGTATAACAAACTTTCAATCATTGACATGTATGATTTTTGATTGACCTTTGGAGATTGATCCTCCTTGATTAACTTACACCCTATGATCATAAGTGTGGTAACTACCTTGAAATATTCCATCTCAACTTATGTTACCATCTCTCTTATGTACTTAGGTTTTGAGATGAATATGCCTTTTTCTTATTGAATGATTTGTAACCCAAGGAAGAATGATAGTTATCCTAGTATGGAAATCTCAAACTCCTTATTCATCACATCTACAGAGGCCTGAGTCATACTCTTACTATTTCCACCAAATATGATGTCATCTAAATAGACAACCATTAAAATTGATGATCATTTTCTATCTTTATTTACATATTATTATCTTCAAATCCTCTCTTAAATACATAGTCCAATAGGTACTTGTCCAATCTGGTGTCCCAAGTTCCAAGAGCTTGATTTAGAACATAAATAGCCTTTTTCAATTTACATATATAGTCCTTGTTACCTCATAATGAGAAACCCTCAAGTTTATCTATGTATACCTACTATTCAAATTTTCCATTAATAAAATATTATTTGGCATCCATCTAATACACCTTAAACCTTTTTAAAGCCTACATATGCTAGGAATAATCACATACCATCCAATCTTGATACTAGATCAAAGGTATCCTCAAAATCTACCCCTTGTACTTGTCCATGCCCATTTCATATCAATCTCTCCTTGTTCCTAGAAACTTCTGTCATGTCCCCTTTTCAGTTGACATGTTCTGAGTTTATGGTTAGCTTATTATTCGACCCTCGTAGGCTAATAGGATGGTTAGAGGGCCTTGATGGAGATGGGTGTGGCTTTGTTTAGCAGAAAATTTCTAGTTGGCTTTCGTTTGGGCTCGATTGGACATGTATTGAGGGAGATATTAATATTAGATTTATTTAATCAAATATTAATTATTTGGTCTAATTTTAAATTAGAAACCCTAATTAGGGCAATCATATCTTTTGAGGGTATAAGGGTTTCTCATGGAGGCCATTGTGAATTAGCCATTGATTATTGATTATTGATTTTGAAGAATTTCTTCTGTGAAGACTGAGCTTAGGGTTCTAGGATTCCATTTGCATTGGAGAATGTTCCCTCTTCAGTGTGTGAAATTAAGAGGTTGTGGAATATCAGCTGATCTATTTCCAAATTGAGAGATAGCTTCATCCAGAAGTTATCACAAAATTTACAGGTTGAGAGATAACTTCACACAGAAGTTATTATAGATATTCCAGGTATTTATTTCTTTATGTTTTGATTCAATAAATTATACATCTAGAGACCTTCTTTGCTAGAAACATATATTTTCAGATCAGGGGTTAAAACAGGGAAGTTGTGCTTAATTGGCAGCCGTATGAAGTTTGTACAGGTCCATACAGATGCAAGCAGACACCGACCTCGGTAGATAGAGGTCCCTAGTGACCGACATCAGCCGACTGGAGATTGACGTTGGCAGGGAAGGACCTACATTGACCGACGTCAGCAGTATATCGATCGACGCCAGCGACTGTGTGTTCGACACAGCAGGCCGAGACAAAATTTATAGATTCAAACCCAGTTTCCAAATTTGCAAAGCCAGGGTTTTTAAGATTGTATTTCATATTTATATGCATAAGAGAGGACTATAATTGTAATAGTTTAGAAGGACAAGTGATAAAATCTGTGATTTGCTATTGAGAGAGTATATTATTGTTATCATTCTAAATTTATTGAACAGAAATTATATCTTTGTTTAGAGTTTTTTGTGTTGCTATATTTCCTATTTGGAGGGGATATTATAGTGGTATCAGAGCTAAATCCTGCCATCTTGAGGGTTTGATAGATCTTATGCAGCCACAAGAGTTAGTACCGCACAGGTATAACACACGTAGTAGAGCCTTGCTTAAAGGTACCCAGTTGTTAGATTAGCAGCGGATTATCATGACTGACAGACATGAGGGTAGCCCACCCAGGGGCCATAGGTATGATGCTGATCAGGACACCAGAGAATTTCACCGTGCTATGATGACAAACCAGCAACAGATGAATCAGACACTACAGGCACTTATGACTATGATAAGGGGGATGAATGCCCCTGATAGATAGAATGGTGAACAAGGAGATAACAGGAGTGCTAATATTAATCATAGACCCCAGCAAACCCATTCTAGGACTGCCAATAAACCTACATGGCCTACGTTTATACAGGATGAACTAGAAGCTCCAGCAGAAGAGACGACAGGGGATTTCCTATTTACAGATACCCTCATGGCTGCAACTGATGAGTGGAACTTATTAGATCCTCATGTTCAGGAGAAGATGTCATTTGATCATTTTGTTACTCTAAGGACAGAGCACTAAAAATTAGTTAGATAGGACATGAGGCCTAGAGTTCAATTCAGTGAGCTGAAGAAGGCTACTGGTAAGCTTTCTTTGACTACTTTTGACGGCAGCGACAAGATGACAGCTCAAGCTTGGGTTCATAAGCTTGACACCTTTTTGGCATTGAGACCAATGTCAGAGATAGAGGCCATCAAATATGCCACTTTGCACTTGGATGGAGTAGCACATGATTGGTGGTACCATGGTATGGTAACACTTCAGCATAACCAGGTGACAGAGTACCAGGACTTTATGGATAGATTGGTTGAGTGGATTGACAGGAAGGATCCTGAGGTTTACTTCTGAGATATGGCACAGTTGAGACAAATAGGTAACTTGGAGTCCTTCATTGGTGAGTTTCAGAGATTGGCAGTCATGGTGCCCAATATTTCTGAGCGTAGATTGGTAGTTCTCTTCATGGAGGGATTGACAGAGCCATTGAGAGGTTGGATCAAAGCCTTTGATCCTCCTTCATTATAGGTAGCTATGAAGAAGGCGCATAGTATGGAAATGGCAGCCCCATCCCATAAATTTAATTTCAAAGGTACTTCTTCATCCAGAGACCATAAGTGTTCCAACACAGATACGAAGAGACTGGATTTTAACATAGATAAATCAGGTGTTAATAAAGAATGACTCAAAGGCCAATCCAGCAGCACCACCTTTGGATCATGAGGTGCTTAATGATCTACGTAGGAAGAATCTTTGCTTCTACTGCAAAGGTCCATATGATATCCATCATGATTGCCCTTTGAGGCCTAAGGGCAAGGCAAATCGTGTGATGTGGGCATACTATGAGGATTCTGATTCAGAGGATTCTGAACAGCAGAATAGTTCTGAGGGGGCAGAGGCAGAGGCTTCAGGGCCTAAGGTAGAGGCAAAATTAGAGCTTCACATACAGGAGGCATGCCTATCCAGCATTCAGTCAGATGAGTCATTCAGACTCTATGGAGTTTTGGCAGGGCAGAAGGTTATCACCCTTCTTGATACAGGAGCCACACATAATTTCATAGATGCTAGATTTGTGGAGAAGTGTGGACTCACTACCAAAGATTTTTAGTGCATCAGAGTTAAGGTGGCCGATGGTCACACTCTTAGGTGTGAGCGTATGATTAGAGACCTCCCATTGCGCTTGAACAACTATGAGTTCAAGGCTGATTATTATGTGGTAGACATGGGTGATATAGACTTAGTCTTGGGTATGAAGTGGCTTCATTCATTTGAGGAAGTTACTCTTCATCTCAAGGACATGGAGGTTCTCTTTGAGGTTGATGGGAAGACACACATTCTTAAGGCAATACGGGGCAACAGCTTTAGATATATGTTTTTTCATCGGATGGAGATGCCTACGCCACCTGACATGATAGAGTGCGATGACGAGTGCACATTGGCACCAACACAAAAGAGATATGAGGATGAGCTTGGTCTTGAGGTGAGTTCAGTTTAGGAGTTATCACATGTGGTAGGGACTCAGCTTACTGTTACAGTCGATTCACAGGTTGATATGACTCTTTCTAGCCTTCACAATCCAGATTTAGATATTATTCAAGTACGGAGTTTGCTTGAGTTGCTTTCTGATTTTCATTTATGGATTGGATGTTGGGGTGCTTATCTTAGTACTAGGGATGGACATGGCATGGAGTTTGCATTGATTGATAGCATGGCAGATCATGACTACATTTGGGATCCAGGTGGATTGATGGGTGTATCATGCAGCGATTGCTTGAGGGCAAGCAATTTCAGGAGGGGCAGATTGTCATGTCCCCTTTTCAGTTGACATGTTTTGAGTTCATGGTTAGCTTATTATTCGACCCTCGTAGGCTAATAGGATGGTTAGAGGGCCTTGATGGAGATGGGCGTGGCTTCGTTTAGCAGAAAATTTCTAGTTGGCTTTCGTTTGGGCTCGATTGGACATGTATTGAGGGAGATATTAATATTTGATTTATTTAATCAAATATTAATTATTTGGTCTAATTTTAAATTAGAAACCCTAATTCTAATTTAAGAAAACCCTAATTAGGGCAAGCATATCTTTTGAGGGTATAAGGGTTTCTCATGGAGGCCATTGTGAATTAGCCATTGATTATTGATTATTGATTTTGAAGAATTTCTTCTGTGAAGACTGAGATTAGGGTTCTAGGATTCCATTTGCATTGGAGAATGTTCCCTCTTTAGTGTGTGCAATTAAGAGGCTATGGAATATCAGCTGATCTATTGCCAAATTGAGAGATAGCTTCATCCAAAAGTTATCACAGAATTTACAGGTTGAGAGATAACTTCACACAAAAGCTATTACAGATATTCCAGGTATTTATTTCTTTATGTTTTGATTCAATAAATTATACAGCTAGAGACCTTCTGTGCTAGAAAGATATATTTGCAGATCAGGGGTTGAAATAGGGAAGTTATGCTTAATTGGCGGCCGTACGAAGTCTGTACAGGTCCGTACAGATCCATGCAGACACCGACCTCGGCAGACAGAGATCCCCAGTGACCAACATCGGCCGACTAGAGACCAACGTCGACAGGGAAGGACCTACAGTGATTGACATCGGTAGTATATCGACCGACGCCGGCGACTGTGTGTTTGACACAGCAGGCCGAGACAGAATTTCTAGATTCAAACCCAGTTTCTAAATTTGCAAAGCCAGGGTTTTCAAGATTGTATTTCATATTTATATGCATAAGAGAGGACTGTAATTGTAATAGTTTAGAAGGACAAGTGATAAAATCTGTGATTTGCTATTGAGAGAGTATATTATTGTTATCATTTTGAATTTATTCAACAGAAATTATATCTTTGTTTAGAGTTTTTTGTGTTGCTATATTTCGTGTTTGGAGGGGATATTACAACTTCTCACTTTTCATCTAATGTGTTCTTAAACACCTATTTTATATCAATGACTTTCTTGTCTTTAGGCTTAGAAACTAGTTCCCAAGTCTCATTATTTTCTATTTAGTCTAACTCCTCATTTATAGAACCTATCCAAAACATGTATTTTCTTTCTTCTATAATTTTTTTAGGTTTAGTCTTATAAAATATAGTGACATTCTCTTGATTTAGGTTACTCACCATATTTATCCTTGTTTGTATATTCGCATCCTTATTTCCAATGATTTATGATTCATGATGGTCTCTCTGAATCTATCTTGAGGGGCCTTTTCAATCTTGTCTTTATTCAACTTTTTATTATTCCTCATTTGATGATATTTCTTATTATTAATTATTTAAGTCAAAATTCTTTGATGCATTTGGTCATGAGATTGTGAGTTATTAGAATTAGTCTCATCAATATTCACATTGGTGCTTTCTACTATATTTTACAACCTCTTATTATAACATCTATAGGAAGATCTTAATGATGAGTATCCAAATTATATTACTTAATCATACCTTTAATTAAACTCACTGAAGTATTCCTCATCTCTCATGATGAAGCATTTTCTTCCAAACACTCTAAAGTGTTCCACATTAGTAGGTCTATATTTCCATAGTTCATAGGGGTTTTATTTCCATTAATCCTTATCTACCCTCTATTCAAAATGTAGAATACAATTATCACTACTTCTATCTAGTATCCATAAGATAATATTGATTTAATTAACATAGTCCTCTCCATTTATTGAAATATTCTATTCTTTCTTTCCACTACCCCATTCTACTAAGGTGTCGTAGCTACTAAGAACTATCTCCTTATCCCATGAACCTCATAAAAATCATCAAATTAATTAGACAAAAGCTCTCCTCCTCTATCAGCTCTTAGACATTTGATATTTACATTCTTTTCATTCTCAACTAGAGCCTTTAATTCCTTGAAATTATCAAGAGCTTCTGAATTTTCTTACAATAATGCTACCCAAGTCATTCTTGTGAAGTCATTTATGAGTAACATGAAATAGATATCTCCTTAAATGATTTGTATTCTTTGAGGTACATAGAGAAAAGTTTGTATTAACTCTAAATGTCTTGTATTAAAATAATCCTTAGACTTGAACATCCTTATATTTTACTTACCATGTTGACATGCTTTACAAAGTGTATTTGTAGGTTTGGTGATTTTAGGCATGTTATTAATACACTTCTTAGAGCTTATATTGACTAAATTATTAATGTTTAGGTGGCCCAACCTTATATGACATAACCAATTTTCATCTATCTTTATCATAAAGAATATCTCCTTATTGATATCATTCAAGACCTATAGATTGTTTTTAGTCCTCCTAGAATTGGAAATTAACCTTCTTGATTTAGATCTCCTTATATCATACCATCTATTATGAAAGGTCAGTGTGTGTCCTTGGTTACACATTTGAATTACACTAATTAAATTATGTTTCAAGCCTTATACATATAAAAAATTATCTATCTTGGTCTTCCCATTGTCCAAACTCAAGATGCCCTTGCCAACAATATTGGTTGTTATGTTATTTACAAATCTCACTATCCATTTAACATTCTTATCCAATGAAAATAACTTGCTTTTGTACACTATCATGTGGCTTGAGAAACCACTATCTATACACCACTTCATGTCTTCATATTTGATGTGAATGGTATTTTGAGCTAGCATAGATCCTTCTCCTTTAATCTTCAACTAATCCTTCACCTTATTTGTAGGGTCTAACTTCTTGATCCACTTCTTAGTGGCATGATTGTATACCTTTTTATCTTGAATGATCTTCCTTATATGCCTCATCTTATAATACCTTTTAATATATCCTCTATGATTATAGTTTTATAAAAAAAATATTTTACTATTAAAATGAGTACTAAGCATATTCCTCCATGAGGAATTGATTCTAGTATGATGTCTACAATCCATATCTCTATGTCCATATTGATTACATGAGAAATAGTAACCATTGAAATAATTCACATACCTTATTTATCTAATAGGATTTGTCTTTTTATGACTATTAAATTATGCATCTCTACCTTTGTTATCTCTTGAAGGAATTACATTCTTCTTGACTTATTGATGGTCTATTTGGGTCCAAAATTTGAGTTTCTACATAGGTCTTTATTATGTTAGAACAATAAATTCTTGATAGTCCATTTTCCTTTGAGGTTTAACACTCCTTGTTTTAGTTTTGGTCTTGTTTGAGTCCAAGACTTGTCTTATCATGTGAATACTTGTGACTATTCAAAATATAACCAAGGATTTTAGTGTTATTTTCAATTTTTTGATACGTCTTCAATTTGGTTGTTGCCTGATCCAATTCTACCTTCAAGGACTCCATTTCTATTCTAAACTTGGTGAATTCTTCCTACTTGGCTTTAATACTTGTAGTGATAACTCAACCTATGTTTTTCACTTCTTAATTATCTCTTCATGCTCATTAGCATTATTAATTAATCTCTTTTTAAAGAAACTAATTTATTACTCATAATTCTTAACCAATGATCTCAATTTTTTATTCTTCCTTCCTTGGAACTTCAACTCGTTTAGAGAAATCACCAAATCTACCTCAAGATTCACTTTAGCCTCTTCTTCATCTAATTCTTCATCTTTCATATTACATTTCCCTTTTGAAAAACATTTATTTTTTATTTCTATGGCCATGAATAGAAATTCATTTCTATCATGATAAACATTGTCATTATCACTATCATATAAACTTGTATCACTTATGTTATAGGAACTACTATCTTCTTTGGTATAAAAACTTTTATTATTCTTGAATGACCCTTTCTTTCCTTCATATTTCCTAAAACTCTTTTTGCTCTTGTCAATCTTATATGACTTATTATCCTCACCATGATGTTCACCATGTTCTCCATCATACTCATTATTATCCTTGTTAGGACACTTGGATACAAAATTTACAATCTTACCATAGTTAAAGCACTTAAATTGAAACTTTCCCTTATACTTACTTTATCCTTTCCTCAATTTTATGAAAAACATGGATTATATATTATCATCATCATCATCATCAATGTTTGTATCAACATCATCCTTGACCTTTTTACATTGTGATTTTTTCTCAAATTTTAATGAAACTTATTTTTTTTTGAGGTCTTCCATCACTTGTTCTCATTTCATAGGCAATCAAGATATCATGAAGCTCAACAATCTATAGTTTATTGATATATTTGGTCTCCTCCACAATAGATAGTTTTGATTCAAACTTACATATCAGGGATCTTAATACCTTTTTTACTACTATTAATTCTTCTAAATTTTTTCCTAGACATATGATGAAATTTAACACTTCATCTAAAATTAATAGGTAATATGCAATGCTTTCATCCTCCTTCATTATTAGAGTTTCAAACTACCTTCAGTGGGTTTACAATTTTTCCAACTTGATTTTGGTATTCCCCTCATAAATGGTTTGTAAATTTCTCCAAATTTATTTAGATGAATCATAGTGCATAATATTTATAAATTATACCTTTAAAAGACAACATGGGATGACATTTATAGCCTTAGAGTTGTTTTCACTTACCTTCTTGCCTACTGCATCAGTTGGTGGTATAAGAAGTGGAGTAAATCCATAAATAACTAATTTCCATTTTTAATAGCCCAAGGATATTAGATAGGTATTCATTATAATGATATAAAATTAATATGTAGTCCCATTGAAAATATGGGCCTTATTGGTTTAGAAACATCCTTGTACTTAATGACTAGACATGTTTTTGCTTCTAGGATCTCCTTTAAGATATTAGGCCTACTTCAAAGGACCAATATTTGATACCATTTTTTTAAATCATAACTAATGTGATGAGATTTTAAATCAATGTTTAAAAAAAATAATTTAATAACACTTTAACATTCATGAACCATGAAAGCAACATAGTGATTTAGCAATACATAAAGAACCATTCACATAAGCATGAAACAAGGGAACACATATATGAGTGGGAAACCATCAAGGTGTATATCTAAAAATGGATTATTTTCATATGAAAAAATACCATGTTTAGTTGAGAACCAATGTAACTTGTAGTACCATCCCTAATAAATTCAAGCACCCACTTGACTAGGCTTTAACAACATCTACTTACAACAAAGTACTAACTCCCTAAGTGACTTAGCACCAACTTAGCCACCTCATAATTTTAATAGAATTCCATACCTATGTTATTTTTTATGGTATATAACTCATTTAAATACCTAATTATACTCAACTATGCATAATTTCTTTGCTCACATGTACACATTTAAAAAAGCCTAAATGACCTTGTACATATACTAGTCTCATGGTCACACACCACTTGGTTAGCCACATACCTTAAAAATATTAGGTTAGACACACAATATATATTATGGACTATTATTAACATTTTTAAATAATAATTTTAACCCATTTTGGTTTGCCACAACTCAATTAGGCCTTACTCCTCTTTTAGGTTTCATGGAGACCTACTTATTTTAGGTCTACCCTCTTAATGCTAAAAATTGATCTTCTTGGGCCTAAATGGCCTTATCCAATAATAAAAAATACATTCAACCACTTAGATAATGAAATATTTATAAATCCTCCATTATTTATTATACTTGCATCCTTTGTTCATACCATGAAATCTCCTTTAGGGAAAATTGCTCTATTAGGTGTGTGTACCTCAAAAGTATGTCTTAGAATAATGAAGCTTAAAAAAAATTAATATACTCAAACATGAGAGATAAAAAATTAATATATCCATGAAATTAGGTTAATCACCATATTATTTTAACACCTTCAATTAGGAAATAAGGGTTCATGAACATCTCTATAACTTGCTCACTCAAAACTACCAAATCACCTCAAAAACTAGTCATAAATAATTAGACTTCCAATATCTGTGTAGACACTTTTCATGACTATTGATGCATAAAAATTGCCCTATGATATACATAAAACATAATAATATATAAAATTCATATGTTCTAATGGAAAATAGTAGTCTTATTGACCAATTTCTTGACCTTATGTCTCACAGTCCTATCTAAACCAGACAAGCCATTTTGTGAGCAACATTTTCACCATATGCATTGAAATATAAAGAATATTCAAAGAATTATCATGACTTAAAATTCATAAATAACATATTCGTAAACTTTATTACATCAATATATCATTCATAGACCCTCAAATTTATCTCTTCATCACTCTTGGGTTTTACATTAACCACACCATTAGGTCTATCTATGACTGGCTTAGTTGGATAATTAATTTAGAGAAATTTAAGGATATAAAATTTCAAAAAAACATCATGGATATGTAAAATCAGTCTCTAAATTCTTCTTCCATCCATTTAATCTTCTTAACCAACTCATCTTTTGAGAGCTATAATAATTTATTGATAAATAAGCATGTACCTATACATTTTCTCTCTCATCTACCTAACCACCACCACCTAGAGGTACTTGTGAGATTTGAATACATTATCCAATAGTTTATCTAGGCATTCGAATCCATATTGAGATGCTTTGAACAAAATATTTCACATCAGGTCCTTATTAGGGTTATATGAAGGTTTAACACACATTTTGGTGTTAATGATTGTTCATAAAGTACTACCACTTGAATCCAAAAATAATTCCTATATATATATATTAACTAGGACCCTTAACCATCTCTTCTAAACATATTATCTTCCCATGCATAGGTTACACATGCCAACAAATGCCTAAAAGTACTTCTCAAATTTGAGTACCATATTATGTGAGCTTGATAAGGCCTAAAATAATTATTCATGGACTTTTACTTCAAATAATGACCTAAATTTTTTTTATAATACATAAAAGGACTTATCTCACATACTTATATGCTCTCATGTGCATAATTTATTTGAAATATGATCTTCATATCTTACTAGGCTAGGCAAGGTCTAGGAGTGGTTTGGATGCATAGTTTGATATAAGGTCCTACCCCTATAGTCTCACCCTAAAAATTTAATAAATTATTTTATGCCTTAATTACATGATCAAACAATTTCATACAACCTTCACATTATTTTTCTCATTAATTTTAGCATGCACATACCTCTACATGTCATGACTATGCTTCCTATGCACTTGACATCAATGACTTGTAGCATCAATGATGACATTAGCAATGACATTAATCATGTAGACATAAGACATAATTTGCCATCAAACTATATATTTATCTTTATCTCATGACAACAATCTTCCTTGAATTTTGACACAACACACATTGTCAACTATCCTTAATCACCTTTGACATCAACCTTAACAAGATGCACCTTTGACATCAATGAAAATACTCAATATTTATTACCATTATATACATTAAAATAGATTTTAAAAGTTTCAAAGGTTAATAACTACCAAAATATACTTATAATTAATTTTATCTAGCTATTATTTATAACACATAAGTTTGTATAAACATTTCCTTGAGATGATACACATTTATAGATCCTATGCAAAGCATAGTACTAGAGTTATAAAATTGAGATAAATTACTTAAGTCTTTAATAGTTATTTACGTCAATAAATAACATCTTGATCACTATCTTTTCCAGATTATTAATTTATTAATAGAATTACCCAGGTTACCACTCATCAAAGATGAATTTAGGATAGAAGGTTTCCATAATTACTAAGAGAAAGTCAGGATGTAAAATAGTATACAATACATTATCTTTCTAATCCATACACAAGTCAATTATTTCTAATGAGTATATTTCACAAAAGTGATTTGATAGTCGATATATATTAAATTATTTAAAATGATACATATATCATTACATTAGGCTTATGTATGGAATAGAGTTCCATCCCCATGGCTATAAATATGATGCCCTAAAATTTTCTCAAGGATCTACCAACATATATATTTAGATGATTGTACAATAGTACTATGAAATAAAACATTTAATTATTTTATTCTAAATGGGTCTTAGTCTACAATAACCAAAAGAAAAACATATGTATATCTTATTTCTAAATCTAAATATTTACTTTCCTGATTATTGTAATTCCACCATTTGAATGTAGGTGTTGGTAGCCTCTCTCTTTATTAAAAATGTTATGTTATTCTTTTCTGATTCCCCCATTTATTTTATCTTCATTCTTATTATTATATTTCCCATCCTCTTCCAATTTTTACATGATCTATAATTTCTCCTATAAATATTCAAGTTCACCATAATGAAACTTGAATTTCCAAGTTTTCATTTTTCTCCTTTTACCATTAACTTGCAGTCTATAACCCTATTTCTCGCATGGCCACTACATGTAAAAACCCATGTTTTCAAAAAATGGTAAAGTCAACCCAAAATCATAGCAAAAAATAACATATTTCATTTCTCAAGATTCCCATAATGACCTAATTCCTTTTGATTGAAATTGTGCATGGATATAAATCTACTAAAACCTTCTAAGAAACCAAAAACCAATTTTCCTAAGTTATAAAACTCATTTAAGATAGATGTTTGGGTGTATTAAAATATATAACTCCTTAGACACTAAAAATATTATGATTTGAGTCCTAAAATCCTTCAAATATTTAAATACAAAAATTAGATTAATAAACACCCAATACTCTTCGGATTTGAAATTCATATAATAGGTTTATGACAATTATAACTCAACAACCCAAGTTTAGATTATAACAAGGTTTCACCAATTATAATTCACACCAATGAAATTAATAAACTATACTAAAAATAACATCAATTACAAACTAATTATGTCACATCAAGCTAAAAAATCAACAAAAAATATGCAAACATGTAATATTAACCATAAAGATAGTTAATTAAAATCAAACACAACACATTCTCAAAATACCAACAACATTTAATTAATTTAAGTATTCAAGAGTGTAAGTGGGTATGTGCATATTAAATTTCACTTTTATTAATCCCCAATGCTAATAAATGCATCCTTCTCCCCTATGGTACTTCCATTTTTTTGACTTTGTGAGGTAGGGACAATACTGTAAACACCTCAGTCAATAAAAAGGTAGTTAGTATTAGCTTGCAATTGAATAATAAAACAATTAAAATATATTAGATAAATAAAATACATATTAAATATATAAATTAAATAATATACATATAGTATTATAATACACTACAATATAATATATCTAAATTCACATGAGAGTATCTTCTAATCATAACTAAGTATAAAAGGAAATAGTAAAACTATCAACTATATAGATGATGTAGAACATGACAAGGTGACATGAGATGTTAGTATTTTTGTGAGTTATTTATAGTATTTTTTGTTTTTTTTGGGTGAGAGAGGTCTTAAAACATCCTAATGGATGTTTTGGAGTCTTTATAAGTATTGGAGTTGGTGGGTTTCTATTCATTTTGAGTTTCCTACCAAAATACAAAATTAAAAAAATTGAATTTTAAAAAAAGACTTTAGAGTGATATTTTGGGGTTTTTTATGAAATGAAAAGGTTTATGAAGATTTTTTTGTGTATTAAAATTTCATAATAATGTGTTAAAAGTGTCTCAACATGGATGCATATATAACTACCACCTTACATTGAGTTGGCATTTTGAGGGAGTTTTCTTCCATCTTTTAGGCATGAGAAGAAGCATGAAATGAATGTAAGGTGGGGAGTATATTAGTATTATTTTTGTAGTATTGGAGATAAATAAATCATATATAGGTGTATTATAAGATAATACAAGAAAAAAATTAAGTTTTTCAAGAAATTTGCCTGTCTTATCAATTATGTGCATGAATGTTGTATGTAAATAATATTAATGAATAAAAATAATGATTTAAGATATTATTTTATGGATTTATAGAGTTTTTAGGTATTTTTCCAACCCAAAAATATTTTTTTAATTTTATTTTAATGAAATATTGGTACTTATCTATAGTCAACAAGTTTCTTTACACAAGTTTAAGAACTATGTTGTGCATAATCAAGAATAAAGTCAACAAAGTATTTGTTTTGAGGTTAATTAAATATTTTTAAGGTTTTATGAGTGTCATATAGTTTTTTTATTATGAGGATGATAATTTTTATTCTCAAAATAATCCACTTGATAGTTAAATATTTATGTTAGACTTATATATAAGCTCACACAGTCTATTAGGAATAATTATCTGTTTTATGCAGTCCAATGAATAAGACTAACAAGGTTTTTAGAATAATGTTTAGCCTTGGTTGATTTTATATTGTTTTTATTTAAGAGTGATTTTTTTATATCGTTAATCATTTTTTAGTCTTATATATCCCTTTATAAGTGCAAGAATCAAAACAAATCTTCAAACAATCTTGTTAAGTAACCATAATTCTATAAAGTTACATGGTGGAACATTATGGTGATTTTTAAAGAATAAATAGCAATTGGGGAAGTTTAATAAATGTTTTTAAGACCTAATATAGGTAGTATAAATATTTTAAATCAATTAAAACTCAAAATATTCTATTTATATGTTCTTGGCCTTACACATGCCTATATATAATAAGACTAGGGTTTTAAACTTGCAAATGGAATAAATTTTATTTCAAAAATTAAAATATCATGAATTTTTTTATTATTATGTAATTTAATATCATATAAATTACATTGGTTTAACTAAATGTATATATGGTATCTAGGTATGTGTGTTTGACTAAGCCTAAAGAGACCTAATTACCAAGAAGGGTGTAAGACAAAAAGTAATTCCATTGAGATTTGTGATATAATATTTTAGGTGAAGAAAAATGGGATAAAGGGTATATAAAAATATCTTTAGTGTGTCTATAAATTATGTAAATTGGTCTAACCAATTATATTTATGTGAAAAGAGGATTACAAGGAGTTAGGCAAGAAAGAACGAAAGTGTGGTTGGTTGAGAGTTTAGTCTTCGACATTGAGTTATTTTTTTATTGTGAAAAAGGAAATAAAAATAAATCATATGGGGATTTAAATATTAACTTTAGTGTGGATAAATAACATTGAAATAATACATTAGGTCTATGAACATATATAATAATTACAAGCTTAAAGCAATGAAAGAGAGTGAAGTCTTGAAACATGATGGTAGAGAGGATGATGTTTGTGATAAGAAGAGAGAGTGTAGATATTTATGAAGTGGTGATGTGTCTTGGAGAAACTAAATAATAATATGAGAGAAAGGAGGCTTATGAATCTCATTGAATGAAAGATTGATCAAGGGTGTAAAGAGGAGAAGTGTACCTATAACAGGAAATCCAATTAGAGATAAGAGTAAATGGATGTAAAGTAATAAATTAGAGATAGGGAGATGTATTAGGAGTGTGTAGGCATTGGATCTTCATCAAGTGATATAAAATAAAGTAAGATCTTATAATAGTTTATGATTTTGAGTACTAAAGGGTTTTATTTAAGGTTATTAAAGGTTGATAATTAAGGTTATAAGATTACAGTAAGAGAGAGTTAAATAATTTAAATTAGAAGAGAATCCATAAGAAGAGATAAAAAATACTCAAATAAGTGTATTTCAAAGGTTTAAAATACTTGGACATGAGTTTCAATAGATCAATTAGAGGAGAGAACATAGGATGGGACACCTAGGCAAGGTGAAAGAGAATTGCTTAAGAGAAGATGAATATAGAGAAGGAAAAAGAGAGTAAGGGATTGGATAAGTTAGATTACATCAATGAGATAAATATGAAGGAAGACATATAGAGAAAAGGGTTGGTTGCTAAAGAGGAGATGCATGAGAATAGATCAAAGGATATAGAGGACAAATCTCTTGGTGGATCTCATGCAAGAAGAAGAAAGAAAATGGTATACATAGGTAATGAGGAAGAAAAGATTTAAATGACCTATATGGATACTCATGGAGAGAATAAAAAATATTATGATGAGAGATAATGAGAAAAAAAATAAGTTTCTATTTAGGCAGCTCAATGAGGAGATAAATAAGTTCATGTTGGATGGACATGTTGGTAGACACGAGGAAGGTGATCAACAACTTAAGCAGAATGAAATAGTCATGGAGGATGATGAGGGGAAATAATTAAAGTAACTTAATAAGGATAATATGGAGGCAAATAAAATCAAACTTTTAAATCTAGTTATGTTTTATCATGTATGCATATAACTACAAAAGTGAAGAAAGAACAAGTCCATGTTGAGGACATAAAACTTAAAATCATGAAGTAGAGAAATCATGAAAACAATACTTATGTTGAAGAAGAGATTGATTAGGAAGTCATGTATAGAGGTACAATGATTTTTTACCCTAAAAGAGGAGATATGCTTGGATAAGGAGATATTCAAGAATAAGGATGTCTCATTGAAGAAAAAAATTAGTAGAATTAAATCAAAGAGAATTTTAAGAGGATAAATAGACTCAAGATTTGGTTTTTAATATTATTTTTGGTGATGAATATGTTGACATGTCAACTGATGAAGATATTTTATATAAGGAAATAATAGAATTATTGGATAGGTTCATGAAAATCAAGATCAAAGTTGAATCAACTCATAAAATTGCTTGAATAAATTGATATACAATTGAATAAGTCTAGTTTGACACTCATGAAGGATGAATCCCCAAAAAGTTATTATACAAGATGTAGAATAAGGTGATGTTCAAAAATAACATATGATAGAATATAAAAAGTAAGAATAAAATATTTGGTAGTAGATTATGTAATAATTAGATTTATTAGACATCATAAGAGATGAGGAAGCCATTATAGTAGTTGAATAAGATTTATTAGAGTTCAATAGTCAAAGTGAAGAGAAGGTAGGGCATGTCATAAATAAACCAAATGCATAATTAAAATATGGATAAAAGAAGTATTTAAGGACAAAAATCATGTTTTCCATGGAAACACTTCAATAAGATGAACCTGAAAGTAATACAAGGGAATGAAATAAGAAACAAGTAACGAGTTTTAGGCAAGAAGATGAACAAACTGGTAAGCCAAGGTAGGCATAAAACTATGAAAACATTGAGCATAGAATCTTGTGAGTTGATCAAAGAATAAGTATAATAGGATAATGATGTAATTAAATAACATAGTCTAAGAGGATATAATAAGGAACTCAAAAAGATGAAATTGATGTATAGAGAGTCTTAGAAGAAGAATACAAAAACAAGAGAGAATGGAGAGGACTATGAGGTCCTTGAAGAGACTATCAAGTCTCATGAGTGTAATTTGACATGTAATAAGCATGATGGTGCATGAATGGAGATGAAAGTGGAGTCATTCCATGATCACATGTATATAATAAATAAGGAAGTAAAAGAGATCATGATAGAGCTAAGGAAAGAGGATGAAATATATGTTCCTCACAAAGGATATGATTAGATGAAGAAATCATGTTTTAATGAGGACAACATTAGTCTAAAGTGGATCCAATGAAGGAATGAAAGTATGTTAGAATGGAGAGAGAAAATAAAGGGTAGTCCTAGCCTAAGAATCAGTTCAAATAACATACCAAGAGTTGAAGATCAAACACTCATGGATGGAGAGCTATAAAAAAGTGAGCACGAGAACAAGCAAATGAAGAAAGAGTAAGGTAAGAAGATACTGTTCTAATGTGTAATGTTATAGGTTAGTTGGTTGTTTTTATGCATGATGACAGTAAGATAAGAAGTTTCTAAGTAGTGTTATATTATGATGAAATTGAATTGGTCAAGAATATGTCATTGTAAGATGAACAAGGCTATGATAATACTAACCATGAGAAGGTGGAGTGTCATGAGGATGCATCCAAAGAGGATATATATGAAAGTATGGTATGGGTAAAGGAAAAAATTGTTCCTAAGAATCCATTAGAGCATGAAGATAAAGGAGAAAGCATTGCTAATAAGAAAGACCAAAAAAGTGTACATTAACAAACCATGATAAATATAAGAGAAAGATATGGAGTAGAAACTAATATGAATAATGACAATAATACATTTGAGGCTATTAGATGGTAGATCCTGATTTTATTATAATTATTTGTGATGACTAACTTGGAAGAGCCCCCTGGTGGGGGTTTGGGGGAACCACCATTGAAGAAAAATTTAGATAAAAATGAATTGTAAAATATTTTAATTTCCCAATAAATTTGGACCATTAACTATTAAGTTGCATATCTAACAGTAGAAATTATGTTTATGCATTTTTTAACTATATTTAACCCACCTTTTGATATGATGTCATTGTAATTATGGTGATACAATATATGTGAGTGAAGAGGATATTGTATTGGTTGTATTGTATATTTTACCTTCATTTTTTGGATTGAATAATAAGAAAGACTAGTTATTTTCGTGTGTAAATAACCCATATTGGATGAACCACCTTAAATCTATGTCTCTATTATGTTATTTTTTTTCCATATTTAATTCATTAATATTGATCTATGTTATAAATTATTAATAACTACTATCGAAGATAAAGGTTTATTTTTCAAATAAAATCATAGGAAAAGAGGGTTCCTAGTTCAAGTGGGATCAATAGTAGAAGGAAAGTTTAAGTTTGAGAAGTTCAACATCCAAAACTACTAGCTATGAAAGATGAAAATGGAGGACTATCTATATCATAAGGATGTTTTCCTACCATTGAGCATAATAGCAAAGAAGTCGATGATAATTAAGGATGAAAGATTAGGAGGTTCTTGATAGAAAGGTACTAGAAACAATATGGCTATGCCTAGCAATATTGGTGGCCTTCAATATTTCAAAATAAAATATAATAGTGGATGTGATAAAGGCGTTGGATAGAGGATATGAAAAAACCTCATCCTCTAACAAGGTATTTTTTTTGAATCATTTATTTAATATAGAAATGTAAGAAAGTGGGTCTATTTACAATCATTTAAATGAATTTAACATGGTCATAAATTAGTTAAGCTCTATAAGAGTAAATTTTGATGATGAGGTTAGTTAACTTTTGATTTTGTGATCATTACCAAAAATTTGGAATGGATTGGTCATGGATATGAGTAATTCTATGTATAGTTCAAACACTTTAAAGTTTGATGATATTATTGATGTTATTCTTGGTGAGTAAATGTGATGAAAAATCACAACTGAGATATCAGGTAATGTTTTAACTACAAAGAATAGGGAAATCTAAAAGGATAGAGGAAAGGGCCCAAAGAATCATGGCAAGCATAAAAAGGTAATATCCAAATATAGAGGAATGTTGGTATCCTATATTTGTGGGAAGAAAGGACACCTAAAGAAAGATTGTTGGTTTTGAAAAGGAAAACAAGGAGATGGACAACAAGAAAAATTTCAAGAAAAAAATGTATTAGGTGATGTGCTACAAGATTATTTAATCCTTTCTTTAGATAATATTAGTGATTTTTGGGCATTATATTTATGGGATTTATTTCATGCTACACCCCATAAGAAATATTTTCAAGACTATGTTTAAGGTGATTTTGGACAGGTTTATTTGCATGATGGTGAACCCTATGAAATTATAGGAAAGGGTAAGATATAGATAAAATTATAGAATGGAAAAAAATGGTTAATAAAATAGCTAAGGAATGTTCTTGAGTTGAGCAGAAATATAATTTTAATAGGGCAATTAGGAAGTGAGGGCTACAGAGTTACATTTATACAAAATTCTTAAAAGGTCACTAAAAGATAACTAGTAATAACAAAAGGATAGAAGGTAGGTACGTTATATTTATCTAATGGTAATATTTACTCTTCTATTTATTTATATTCTACAGAAGTGGATACTAAATTATGGAACCATAGACTTGGGCACATGAGTGAGAAGGGGATAAAGTTCTCTACTCAAAGAATTTGTTTCCAAATTTGAAGAAGGTGAATTTGGATTTTTATGAGCATTGTGTGTATGGAAAATGAAGAGAGTCAAATTTCTTAGAGTTAGGAAAATAAAGAAGGATGAAAATTTAGATCTTGTGCATACAGATGTATGGGTACTAGTTTTTCTATCATCCCTTGGTGGCTCTTCATATTATGTTACTTTTATTAATGATGAAAATATAAAAACTTGGGTTTATTGCATACAAAAAAAATATGATGTTTTTTATGCTTTTAAGAAATGGAAAGATTTGGTTGAGAATGAGACAAGAAATAATTTGAAGTGTGTTCGATTATATAATGGAGGTGAATATTATAGCAAAGAATTTGATAGTTACTATTCATCGCATGGGATTTATAGAGAGAAGATGGTTCCAATAACACCACAATAAAAAGGTGTGTTAGAAACAATGAACATGACAATCATGGAGCATGGAAGAAACATGATATTACATTTAAGATTTCACTTATAGTTTTGGGTAGATGCTATGGATACTATTATTTTATTAATAAATAGAGGGCCTTCAAGTCCTTTAGATGTTGGCATTCCAAAAAAGGCATGGATAGGTAAAAAAGTAGATTATTCCTTTTTAAATACTTTTAGTTTTGAAGCATTTTTCCATATTGATAAAGAAAATAGAACCAAGGTTGAAGTAAAATTCGAGAATATAATTTTATTAGATATGGAGTTAATGATTTTGGTTACCATTTATGAGATTTTGAAAATCATAAAATCATTAGGATTAGAGATGTGATACTTAATGAGAAGGTAATGTACAAAGATCAATTTTAGGGAAAGAAACAAGAAAAGCCAAATACTGAATATGCAATACTTGATGAAACCACTAGAAATTGAAAAGTGCCAAAAAATTAGAATGTGTAACAAATATAACAATGAGTACCTCAAACTTTTAGAAGTGTAGTTGGAAGATATTCTAGAATAAGTAGACTCCTTGAATGATAATCTCCTTTAATTTATTATTTATTATTATTTGATGGTGGTGAGATAGAAATCTATGAATAAGCAATGCAGGTGGAAACTAGAAAGAAGTGGGAGCAAGGCATAAAAGAGGAGATGGAATCCTTATTACATAAACATATGTGGGATTTTGGTTCAATTACCTGTAGATAAAATAACATTGTAGAATAAACAGGTATATAGGTTGAAGGAATAATATGGAGGCAAATAGTGGTAGAAGGCTAGAATTTTAATAAATGGGTTTAAAAAAAAGAAAGGTATTGATTTTGATGAAATATTTTCTCCAGTTGTAAAAATAACTTCTCTAAGAACTATTTTAAGTTTGGTAGTAGTAGAATATTTGCACCTTGAACAGTTAGATGTGAAGACTATTTTCTTTCATGGTGATTTAGAGGAGGAAATATATATGAAGCAACCACAAGGATACGAAGTAAAAGGTAATGAAAAAATGTTGTGCAGGTTGAAGAAGAGTTTATATTGTCTAAATCAAGATCCAAGGTAGTTGTATTTGAAATTTTACATGTTTATGATAAAATAAGGTTATAGTAGATGTCATTCTGATCACTATGTCTATTTTAAGAGATTAGATAATGATAGATATATTATATTATTATTATATGTAGTTGAAATGCTTATTGTAGGGTCTAACATGTGGGATATAAATGATATCAAAATAATTTTAGAAAATTCATTTAAAATGATGGATTTGGGTGCTGTAAATCAAATCCTTGGTATGAGAAGAATAAGAGATAGGAAAAAAATTGACATTATCTCAAGAAGAATACATCAAGATGGTGTTAGTCAGGTTCAATATGCAAGATGCAAAACTTTTAATCACACCTTTGGGAGGGAAATCCAAATTAAGTAAGGAACAATGTCCTAAAATATAGGAAGAAATCAATTACATGTCTAAAGTTCCATATGCTTCAATAGTTTGAAGTTTAATGTATGATATCGAGTGCATGAGACCATAAATTGATCATGTAGTGGGAGTTATCACTAGGTTTATGAATAATCTAGGAAAGGAGCACTAGGATGCAATCAAGTGGATTAACAGGTACTTGAGAGGGACCACTGGTAGATGATTTGTTATGAAGGTTTTGATGTTACCTTACAAGGATATGTTTATGCAAACATGGATGGAGATTTAGATGGTAGGAGGAGCACCATACGCTATGTTTTCACTATTAGTGATACATTGGTTAGTTGTATTTCAAAAATTTAGAACATAGTTTCTTTTTCAACTACAGATTTAGAGTATGTTGCAGCTATAAAAACTATCAAGGAGATGATATGGATGCAATGGTTCATGAAAGAGTTGAAGCATAAGAAAGAATATTTTAGGTTTTATAGTGATAGCCAGAGTGTGATTCATTTAACAAAGAACTCAAGATTCCACTCAAGAACCAAATATATATAACTCAGCTATCAATTCATTCATTTAGCTTTCAAGGATGGTCAATCAAATTTGGAAAATATCCATTCAAGTTGGAATCTTATAGATATGCTAATAAAAGTAGTCACAAAGGATAAGATAGAGAGTTTTTTTATCTTCAATAGGTCTTTAAGGATAAAAAATAATATTAGAAAAGTTATAGGGTCAAATTTCAAATAAAATTCCAAGGAAGAGTTATAGCACTGGAGTTGCAGTAATCAGTCTCCAATTGGGTGATTGTTGGATGGTAGAGCCCAATCTTATTATAATGCCCAGTTCCTGATAGGGGGTGTGGGGTAGGAATTTCACACCCCACTATAGTCTCCATGGGGTTATAGAGGAGAGACACCCTTGAAGAAAAATTTATTTAAAAATTCATTGTAAAATATTATAATTTCATAGTAAATTTGGACCATTCATTATTAGGTTGTAGATATAATGGTAGAAATTGTGTTTATGCATTTTTACCCTATATGTAACCTTGATTTTGATATGAGGGCATTGTAATTATGGTGGCACATTGTATTTGAGTGAAAAGTATATTTTAGTGGATTTATTGATGGATTTTACCTTCATTTTTTGGACTGAATAATAAGAAATATTGAATGTTTCTACGTGGACGTAGCTCATATTGGGTGAACAATAGTAAATATTTGTCTCTATTATGTTGTGTTTTTCACATTTTATTTACATATTTAATTCATTAATATTGATATGTGTTCTATATTCCTAACAAACTAAGAGTATGAATAAGACAAATATGATATGGAAAAGATATAATATGAAGTAGACAAAGAGTTTCAGTGGATCATGTACTTCACAAAGGTAGATGATGAGTTGGCAAAGAGGAAAGACAAGGTAAGAAGAGAAAGACAAAGGCACCATTTGATAATAAAATAAAAATATAAGAGGATAAATAATAAGAGGAGATCATAAATTCATAGGAGGAAGAATTAGAAAGTAAGTAAGAAGTTAAGCAAAGTACATTTGATCAGGGGATCAAATTTTCCAACTTAGGGAGCATGATGGAAATCATCACAAGGTGATATGAAATGTTAGTATGTTTGAGAGTTATTAATAGATTTTTTTTTGTTTTATTTTGGTGATATAGGTATTATACGGTATTTAAGGATGTTTTTGAGTCTTTGTAAGTCTTTGAATTGGTGTTTTTCTATCCATTTAGATTTTCCCACCAAAATGTAAAATTTGAAAATTTAAATTTTATAACTATGATTTAGAGTGATATTTTGGGTTTTTTGAGAAATTAAAAGGTTGATGAATGTTTTTGAGGATCATAAAAGTTATTAATAATGTGTGAAAGGTGTATCAACTTGATATTCATGAAAATATCAATGTAAACAAGAAACATGCATATGTAACTACCACCCTACATGGAGTTGGCATTGTGAGGGAGTTTTCTTGCATGTTTTGGGCATGATGAGAAGAATTATATTAATGTAATGTGTGGAAGATATAAGTATTAGGTTGGTATTATTTTATATATTTTAAGGATATAGAGGTGAATTATAAGAGAATACAAAAAAATATCAAGTTTTGCAAGAAAACTACCTTATCAATTTTATGCATGAATGTTGTATGTAAATGATATTAATGAATTAAAAGAATGATCTAAGAGATTGTTTTGTGGATTTATATAGGTTTTAAGTACATATAAAACCACACACTATTTTTTTCATTTTATTTTAAATAAATGTTGGTACTTATCTGTAGACAACAAGTTATTTTAAATGAGTTTAAGAACTTTGTTTTGCATATTCAAGAAGAAAGATAATAAAATTCTTGTTTTGAGGTTCATTCAAGAGTTTTAAGGTGTTTAGAGTGTCATAGAGTCTTTGTATTATAAATATGAATATTTTTATTCTCAAAATAATCCACTTGATAGTTCTAGATTGAACTTAGACTTCTATATAAGCTCACATAGTCTATTAAGAACTATTCTATGTTTATATAGTCCAAAGAATAGGAATAACAAGGTTTTTAGAAGAGAAAGGAGGTTTATGAGTCTCTTTGAAGGAAACATTTATTAAGGGTGTAAAGAGTAGTCTATATGTGATAATAAATCCAATCAAAGATCAGAGTAAAGGTATTTAAAGCAAGAAATCAAATACAGGGAGATGTATGAGGATAGTGGAGGAATTATATCTTCATCAACATAATAAATGTCTATATATATCATAAAAATCATAAACTAATAAACACTATTTTCACTTATCTAAATAATATTAATGTAGTCTTTGGAGAGTGTGACATATTGTGAAATCTTATATTCCTATGGTTTATGATCAATTTCCTTCTTTTTAATAAAAATAGTTTTGTGTTTTTTCAGATAAGATGTTCACCATTTCCTTCTTTATGCAACAACAAATTTTTATTTTATTTCTCTAATATTTTTTCCATTTTAGTAAATATTATATATAATTTTATAATATATATAATATATTATATGGGTTAATATAGTCCCTATCCCATTAAAGAATAATTAAGGTTCTATTTATTTATTAGGAGTTATTTTTTAGTATCAGTAGATTATCACTAGGATAAAAAATATAACTACTTGTATTTGGAGGTTATCTAAAAAGATCAATCCCAAAATGAATAGAAATCTTAGTTTATGTTTTAATTTAAGGTGTATTGAGAATAAATTTAAAAACACATGAAAAAATATTTCTAGTTAAAATATAAATACAATGTCATTTATAACTAGCTTAGGCTATATTGAATGATATTTAATTGGGATGGATATGTAACTTAAGAGATATGATGACATTAAATATACACACCTTGGTGGTATTAATTTACCAAGTGTAATTATTAATCATACCCTATTAGTTTTGTTCTATGTAATGTCAAATAATAGTTCATATATTCTATTATTTTTGTGCCTTGGCTTAATACAATGAGATAGATACCTTCCACACTACATCATTATATAAATTTTATGCATGATAAAAAAACTAAATACCAATCACAAAACATATTTTGTACTACCTATTAAAATTTAGAGATCCCATGTGTAAACATCTAGAGTGCTTCATATAAATACAATCATTTTAGATCATGTGGTATCTACTATAGTTTCACTACTTATAATTATGGTTCCTAAGAAAATTAATCTATGACATGAATTTTTAGAGTTAAGACTCATATAGTTTTACATTTGATACATACAATATATACTTTCACAGATCCTAGGAATTTATAAAAACCTCTTGTAATGGATCATATTTGAATGCTTGAATTGAATCTAGTTTTACTATGACATATTCATATGATTGATTTTTGAGATATATGATTTGATCTTTGAGGTTACTAACACATTATTTCTTTTCGGGAAAATTATTTTAGTTATTACACATATCAAGACTATTTATTTAATTTTTTGAGTGACATATCTCATTCCCCTAATCTATAATTTCAATTTTTATATGAGATGATTAGTTAGCTTTGATATATTGATGTAGAAAAAATAGGCCAACCTTCTGGAGATCATAAATTTTTATCCATAGCTCCATTTGAGCTTTTCCACATGCCAAAATGAATGTCTCAAAAAGTTTGTTTATTCCATAAGACATCCTATCAGTTTAGAGTTGATTTAAATATTTTTAAGGACATACATGATCATCTGAGGATCCAAAATTAACATTTAATATTTTTTTGGGATTTTTCTATTGTTAGAAATTATATTTTTTTTAGGGATTTTTTAATTTTTAGGACTATATGTCAAGTTTAGTTGAATTTCATCTCGTAGGATAATTTTAGTGTTTACATTATTTTAGGATATTTTTAGAGATATTAATGCTTGCATGCAAAACTTACTAAAAATAACAACTACTAAAAATAGAATGTTTTCTTTTAAATTTTAGTTTTTTTTAATTTTTTCATGTCAACTCTAATTATAATTTGAGGCTTATTTAAGAATGGTTTGGGTTTGTAATTATCTAAAGTTATTCAATATGAATCAATTTATAGATAGTTTTTGATCTTGGCCTATAGGTAATTTTATTATGTTGATAGTTTTTTTCTATATTATCTGGTATCAGAGCAAGTTTGAATTGTGGAGTAAGACATGGAAAAAGGATGAAGAGGTATTTCAAAAATTAATTATAATATACAAGATTTGTAGAGGCAAGTGGAAAACTTAACCAAGGTTATCACCAATCAGATAGGAAGACAAGATGGTGATGATGAGGACACATATTATGATGAAGAAGTTTAGGAAGAAGAATAACAAGAACAACCACCATCGATGGAAGAGAGGATTGTTCAAGATTTATAAGGAAGAAATGAAGGAATCAAGCTTGGTGTTCTAGATTATGGATGTAGTTAAAACCATAATAGTTGATATATTAGATGAATATCATGGAGAAGTTCTTCTAATGGAATACTATGAGATAGGACAAGAAGGTAAAGTTTGCATGCATAAAATTGAAAGGGCATGCAATGATTTGGTTGGATCACCTACAGAAAGAGAGACAAAGAAAATGCAAAGAGAATATTAGTACATGAAAAAGGATGGAGAATAAGATGAGGGAAAAATTTATTTATGTGGAAAATGCACAATCCCTATACAGAAGATTTCAAAATTTGAGGCAAAAATATCACATTATACAAGAGTATACAAATGAGTTTTATATGTAATCTATTCATATGAGTGGATCATGATGAAATAGAAGATTAGATGGATATAAGGTATGTAAATGATTTGAAATCTATTATCCAAGATGAATTAATCATACATAGAATACTTTTCATGAAGAAGGCTTATCGGTTACCTTTGAAGGGATAAGAAAAACAAAATAGACATAATTTTAAAATAATGTCTCTTGGTGCAAGAAGAGGTGGATCCTCTAAAAATAGGGGACAAGGTGGGTTTAATACCATCATAGGTGGGTCTAATAACAGTAAAGGTGTATCATCACATGGTAAAGAAAGCAAAGATGACAATAGTTAGGGGTTTAAATACCAACAAAGAAGAAGATAATTTTAGAGAGGATGAGGTTACGGTGGTGATAAAGGATGGTTTTCAAGTCAGCATAAATCTTATGTCTATTATATATTTGGAGAAGAAAGGCATAAATATTTTGAGTTTTTAAACTATCAAGATCAATAAAAAAGGCAAGAGGATCATCTAAGAGTGAATCTAGTTAAGGCTAAGATAAAATAGCAAAATACTAAAATTACACTAGCAAATGTTATAGAGAATCTCATGAGGAGAAGAAAAATGATTGTAGGAACAAATGAAAAAAAATAAGGTGGTGATGCATGGTTGTGATAAAAAAAATGAAACAAGATGTAGTTTGTGTGGAAAGGTATGCAAATTAATTATAGATGGTGGTCATTGTGAAAATATAGTTTTTAAAGAAATGATATAGAAACTATTTTCAATGTGAAAGCATCCCAATCCTTATTAGATTTAATGGTTTAAGAAAGGGAATGAAGTTATAATAGATAAAAGGATCTCAATCAAGTTTTATATAAGAAAATTTATAATGATGAATATTGTGTGATGTTAATTCTAATGGATTCATGTCATGTGTTACTAGGAAGACCATGGTAATTTGACAGGAAAGTAATTCGTGATGGATCAAAGAATTCATAGACTTTTTGTAAAGGTGGTACAAAGGTAGTTCTTTTACCACTCAAAGAGGAAGAGAAGATAGAAATCATGATCTCTACTAAAGAATTTATGCAATATATGAAGTTGGTAGGTTGTTTTTATGTATTAGTAGCTAAGAATGAAGACACACAAAAGGTGAAAATACCAACTAAAGTAGTAAGAGTTTTGAAAGAATATGCAGATGTTATTCCTGATAAGTTACCAGATGGTTTACCATTGAAGAGAGATATTTAGCATCACATTGATTTCATTCTAAAATTAGATCTACCCAATTAATAAAATTATAGGATGAGTCTAATAGAATATTTAGAATTAAATAAAAATGTTACTAAATTTCTAAGAAAGAAGGTGAAAAGGTAGATTATGGATACATGTGCAACACCAGGATTACTAACTCAAAACAAAGATGGGGGATGGAAAATGTGTGTAGATAGTAGAATAATTAATAAAATTAAAATCAATTATAGGATTTTAATAGCTCATTTGGATAATATGATGGATGTGTTTAAAGGAGAAAAATATTTTACAAAGATTGATCTAAGGAGTGGTTATTATCAGATTCAAATTCATTAAGGAGAGGATTGGAAAATGACATTCAAGACTAGGGATGGATTATATAAGTGAATGGTGATGCCATTCAGATGATCTAATACACCATATATGAGGGTGATGAATATAATTCTATGATAATATATTGGTAAGTTTATGGTTTTTTATTTTGACAATATTTTAATATTTAGTATGAATAATTAAGAACACTTACAACATTTGAGAATGGTATTGTATTTGTTAAGAAATGACAAGTTCTATATAAATTTGAATAAGTTTTGGTGTATGTAGAATAGTTTGGTATTTTATGGATTTAAAGTTTTAGAAGATGGTGTGAGAATGGATGAATAAAACATAAAGGCCATTGTTAAGTGGTATATTACAAAAAGAATTATAGAATTAAGAATTTTCCATGGTTTAGTAACTTTTTACAGAATTTTTTTTAAAAAATTTAGTAGTATTATGGCACCAATAACATATTGTATGAGAGGGAAGGACTTTTCATGGACTAGGGAATCCATAGAATTCATTTAAATTTTGAAGAAGAAGATTATAAAAGACTAATTTTAAAATTATCGTATTTCAACAAAGTGTTTTAGGTTGATTGTGATTATTTATTTATGGGAATTGGTGTCGTCTTGAGTCAAGAAGGAAAACCAATAGCATATTTTAGTGAGAAATTGAATGAGAAAATAACAAATTATTCTAACTATGATGTTGAACTTTATGAAATTGTACAAGCATTAATATATTAAATGCCCTACTTTGTGCCTATGGAGTTTATCCTATTTATAGATCATGAATATTTTAAGTATGTGAATACACAAAAGAAGTTGAAAAGTAGGCATATTTCTAGTAGGGGTATAATTTTGTGTTGAATCATAAATTAGGAGAATAGAATTAGGTATCTAATGCATTGAGCACAAGGGTAGTGTTATTAACTAATATGGTGAGTGAGATAGTTGGATTTGAAGTTATTAAATAATTATATTATACTGATCCATATTTTGGCAAGGTACTTGAATAGTGAAAGAATCCATTAACAAGTAAGAAAGATGTTATTCATGATGAGTAGCTTATACAATAAGGTTATCTGTTTAAAGGGAAATAATTAATCATTCCCTTTGGGTCTCTACGAGATAATATAATAAGAGAATCACATAGTGGTAGTTTAGATGGACATTTTGATAAGATGAAAATAATAGTTTTAGTGGAGGAAAAGTATTTTTGGCCAAATGTGAAGATACATATGACAAGGTATGTTTCAAGGTGTAGGATATGTCAGGTGGATAAATGACATGCATAAAATACTAGACTATACATACCATTACCAATTCCAAGAGGACCATGGACAGATTTGAGTATGGATTTTGTGTTGGGATTGCCAAACATATAGAGAGGTAATGATTCAATTTTTGTTATTGTAGATAGATTTTATAAAATGGTTCATTTCATTCCATGTAAGAAAACTAATGATTCTACTATAGTTGTAAAGTTATTCTTTAAGGATATTGTGAGTTTGCATAATGTTCTAAAAACTATTACTTTAAATAGGGACACAAAATTTCTAAGTCATTTTTGGAGGACTTTATGGAAGAAGATGGGTAATAAGCTAAAATTCAGTAGTGAATATCACCCAAAAATAGATGAATAAATAAAATTTGTGAATAGGATTTGGGAAATTTATTGGGATGCATAGTGGGAGAGAAGCCCAAGCAATGGGACTTGGATTTACCACAAGCTAAGTTTACATATAGCAATTTACTAAATTGATCAACATGAAAATAACCACTTCAAATATTTTATGGGAGAAATCCTATGGGTATTTTAGATTTGATATAATTACCAGTTTTAGATTCAATTAGTGATGATGTAGAATCATTTGCAGAGCATATTCAATAGTTGCAAGGAGTAAGAAGAAAGTTGTAGGAAAGTAATGAGAAATATAAAGCAACAAAATATGTCAAAAGAAGATCCAAGGTATATGAATGAGAGTTTGTAATGGTTTACTTTAGTAAAGAAAATTTTCCAAAAGTAACTTATAACAAGATGAAGTACAAGAAAAGTGGGCCATTCAAGATTGTGAAAAAAATCAATGATAGTGTTTATGAGGTGAGTTTACCATAGAATTTTGATATATCTACAGTATTTAATGTTTCATATTTTTATGAATTCCATGGAGAATATGGTGAAGGTGATGAAGATGAATAAGTAAATTTGGAGCAAAAAATTATAAAGAAGAAGAAGAAAAAGATAGTGCAGGTTTTGGATATGAAGATAGTGAGCACAAGGCAAGGGAATTATAATAGGTATTTCAAGCAATGGGAAGGATTGCAATAAAAATACAACACTTGGATAATAGAATGGGATCTTAAGAATATTGATAAAAAAAATGGAAACAGTATAATCAAGCCAACTTGCAAGAGCTAAGTTGTTTTCAACCAAAGGAGAATGATATAGATAAATAGGCCAACCTTCTGGAGGCCATAAATTTTGATCCGTATCTCCATTTTATCTCTTCCACATGATAAAATGAGCATCTCAAAAATTATGTTTCTTTCCTAAGCTACCCTATCCACTTAGACTTGATTTTGATATTTTTCAAAGGACGTATGTGATCATCCAAGGTTCCAAAATTACTATTTAATGATTTTTTCAAGAATTTTCTATTTTTAGAGATTACATATCTTTAGGACCGAACATCAACTTTGGTTAAAATTTTTCACATAGGATAATTTTGGTGTTTATATTATTTCAAGAGATTTTGAGTTGTACACACTCGAATGCAAAACTTATTAAAAATAACAATTATTAAAAATATAAGTTATTTATTTAGATTTTAGTTTTTTTGAATTTTACATGTCAACTCTAGTTCCAGGTTGAGGCTTATTTAAGCAATGTTTGGGTTTGTAATTATATCAGGTCAATCAATATGAATAAATTTTGAGATTATTTCAAATATTGGTCTATTGGTAATTTTAGTGTCTTTATAATTTTCAAATACATTATATATACATGTTATGATTTATTTATATATTATTATATATTTTTACTATAAATATCTTATTTATTATATATGTTGTGTATTTAATCTGCCTTCTTTCCTTGAGTTGATTTCATTGTCACATATATATTCTATATTTGAAACTGTAACACTTATTTTCTATTTTACATTGACATTATTCTAGTCTCTTGGTTTTAATTTCTTGATATGTTTCGTTAGACCTTTACCCTTGATTATAGGTTTAATTCCAAATAATTTTATATATTTATAAATGATGAAAACATATATATTGAGATCTTCCATCCTAGAATGCATTAAGTTCTTAGGAGATTTGTAAGTTGTTTGGTGTCTTACTCTCTTCTTATTATATCGCGCTCATTGACCTACTTATTTATAATTTTTAATTCATAGTGACCTATGTAAATATAATTTCTTATTTATTATTATTTTTTTAGATTATCCTACCTATTTAAAATTATTTCTTAATTGTTCCCCTTGCCCTACCTAGTTGACATAGTTTCTTGATTATTCCCCTTGGATTCTACTTTTTCTTTGTTGAAATTATTTTTACATGTGTTAATTGGCCTTCTTTACCAATTGAAATAATTATTTTTAGAGAATCATAAAATAAAAGAAACATTTTAGAAAATAGAAAAAAAATATGTATCTTTTTAGATCAATACATATAATGCTTATTTACCTATGTTATAGGTTTTGAATATACATATTACACACATGCATCTCATGGTATTATTTTAGTGGGTTAGATATAGGATATACATGTTTCATATTATCATGTAATTTCAAATCTTATATGATTAATTTCATGCCCTCACCTTAGGAGTCATTATCACATTAGTGGATTGGTTTGTATTAGCAGTATCTCCATATATTATATTTTATGGTGATATCTTTTCTTCTTTTCATTTTATCATACAAAGATACTTTGACTAAATAATATATTTCTAATGCCCAAACACACACACATTACATAGTTAATTTTCAACTATTATATTATGTGTGTGTTTATGGTTGTTTTATTGCATGTGTGTGTATGTTTGTGGCTAGTTGAGTGCATTTTTTATTATCTATTCTATAGACAATGTACATAGTGGCTCCTCTATTTTTCATTGCATGTCATGTCATCACATATTTTGAATTTTTTTTTTCTTACATGATGGTTTTGCTATGTGTAGATACATTATTATGTGTGATATATTATGTGATATTCTATGTTTGGTGCCATGGTTAGTATGATTAAAATTATTATGTTAGTGATATGAAACTTATTATTCATATTCCTATTTTAGATATTAATATGTTTGGTACATGTGTTTCCATTTTTATTACCATGCATTAAATACTAATATTTTCTTACTTAATTTAGTTATTTATCCTACCTAAGGGAAAAATTATGACATTGAAGGCATGCTATTTATCATTATCTTACTTGTCCATTGAAAAATTCCACCCTTACATATTTCCTTGATACATACATGTGTGTGTGTGTGTGTGTGTGTGTGTGTGTGTGTGTGTGTGTGTGTGTGTGTGTGTGTGTGTGTACATACATACATACATACATACATGTATGTATGTATGTGTATACACACACACATGGTGAATTTTGTAGACATCTAAAACTAGCCACCAATAACCTCCAACTAGGATTCCAAACAATTTCTACCAAAATGCATAATTTGGGCTAAAAACACAAAAACATTCTAAATGATTTGAATTTATCATATACAAGTGCTGATTTTGGCCAATATATCCATAAATGGGGTAATGGATTTTATGAGACAACTAACATTGATTAGATCATTTTGAGTCAAAATGATATTTTCGCACTTTTGTGCTCTAGATTGCTCTTTTCTACCAAATTTATTACACAAGACACGTGCCCTTGTTATTTTTTTTTGTCAACATATTAAATGGGTTAACATATCTAAAGCATCTAAAATCACCTTCCAATTCCAATCTAGTCAAAATTTGAGCTAATAATATGATATTTTGACCAATTTGATTTATTTGTGCACCAATTACAAAGATTTTCATCAAAATTGATAAATCATGTTTAAGGATAATTAATTTGAATCAAGATATTATGTTAATTTTCCATGGAACTTGTTGAATATTTAAATAATAGAAATTGATATTGAATATCTACATCATCATGTGACATCATTTCTTAGGAAGGTATCCCTAGGCCATAAATGCACCAAATAGTTGATTAAACCCTCTCATGCCTCTTTAATGCATCTCTATCCCAAATATTTATGAAGGAATTTATTTATTAGATCCTCCAAAATTGAATGGATTATTAGCCACACATCTTCATCTTGAGATGGATGGTTCAGGTTCTATCTAATCATTTGTAAAAATCTATAAATGGAAGGCATCACACTCATAAATTTAAGGTATTTCAAGTCAAAGTTACCATGCAAAAATGATTCCAAAACCTCATATAATTAGTGTTATTATTCCAAGTTATTGAACCAATCCAAATACCTCACAAGCTAAAGGTACCAAGGAGAGATGGACCCAAAAAATTCCATTAGTGAATATCCTTTGATACACAATCTTGACAAACCACTCTATGAACCATTTGGAAGCTCCAAAGAAGGCGAAGGAAGGTTTTTTTCATGTTTTAATTATTTGATTTCATATGTATGTTTGCTACTAATGCCCCCTAGTGTTTAGGCCTAGAGATGTCATGATTGTTAGCATTTTATTTTCATTTTGAACTAACACTTGATCTAACCCTCTCTCTTGAGTCAAATTATTAAAACTACATAATGGCACACTTGGTGGGACCTATCCCCATGAATTTTATTGAATTTATCCTACAATCATACTACAAACCATTCTCATGTAGAATATTGTAGTGTGGGATAAAAAGGAGTGAAAATTTTGAGTAAAATGATGTCCTCTAGAAGTCACAATTTTATCACTATGGAGTTATGATATTGACCTGTGGACCTTAAATTTATAACTGATAGAGTCATGGTTTTGTCTTATAGTAGTTATATTGCATTTAGCTAGGTTTCTAGACCAATTGGTTTTTTATTTACAGGTTAACTATGATATTATAATACCATGACTTAACAGTCATGATATTACAATACCATGACTTAATAGTCATGATATTACAATACCATGATTTTGTAAGTTGTGATATCATCATTTTCAATCATGATATTACAATATTGCAACTCTAAAATCATAATATTGTAATCCTATGACTTTAAAGTCATGATATTACAATCTTATGACTCTAAAATCACATTATTAGACTGTGAGTTGTGTTATTGCACTGTGGAGTCATGATATTATAGTGTGTAGACTTGAGAGATAGTAATCCATCTTCTAGAGCTTGGTTTGGGGTCATACAAACTCCATTTTTGATTATTTTTTTAAAACCACATATTTTCTCTTAAATTTTTCACAATATGCTATTAGTTTAGCTTCAAGTTGCATATATATTTTTATAAAATCTTGAAATAGGAGTTTGAACCTTTTTAATGTTCTAATTATCATTGTTTGGTTTCATTAGATTGTGTTTTCTTTGTATAAACCTTTCCTTAAAAGTTTTATTGAGATTTTTACAAACCAGGTCTAATCTAGCATGTTTTTTTTTGAGGTTTTGCCTTCAGGTTGATAGGTCATCCAAAACCAAGGGCATACTTTTCAAGTTTATTTGTTTCATTTGAAAAAGTGCTTCAAAGCTAAACAACACATTGACCATTTCCTTTTAGGGCCCACTTAAAAAGTGTCAAATCATGCTTAATTAGATATTTTTAAACCTCTTTTGGGATACTTAAGAATAATTAATAATCTTTCATCTAGTTCTTACAGATATTTTTAGGTTGTTCAATTGAATAATTTTTTTGTTGTTATTTCAATGTTTTGTAGCTTAAGGCCAAGGGGCCAAATAATATGACCAAATATTTCATTTTAGCTCTCTATAATTAGACTCACTTCTAAGTTTTTATTTTATCCAAGTTAATCATTCTTTGCTTAGTTAGATTTGTTTGAGAAAAAAGGAAGTTATGAGTGTATGCTCTCCCCCATCCCCTATAGGGAACTTGTGGGATCAAAAACACCATATTCATAATAAATTGAATTAGTCCAAAGGCATAAAAGAGATGTTGTGAAGGATCTCCCTAGCCATAAAGCTCTTTCACTTAGTTTTTATTTTCATTACATCTTGGATTGTGAGGGGGACTTCATTACCTCCCATAAGTTCTATAAGGAAGCTTTGACCCAGAGTTTCATCTCCTAGAATCATATTTAACCCCTCTCCATGGGTGTATATAAATTGGGATCTCCTTATTTGGATGGTGGTTTGATTAGTTAAAACATATATGTTAGTAGAAGCTATTCCTAGGATGTTTGATCATGTTGGACATCACACTACACTGAGAGAAAAATAGATGTAGTGGTTGTGAAATGGGAAAAACATTTTTACAAAAATACATATGACATCATCCCAAATGATGTGTACATTTTTTTTATGTTGATGTGAAAGTCGTATGCATTTGATCCATCTAGATGATCAAAAACTAACTAGTTTTAGTCAACCCCACATTACCACACCCTTGACAGGATTTAGGACATTATGTTTAGTTGCATTTGGTCACTTATCTTTTTCTTGCTTGGTGTTTTGAGACTAAAAATTTCTATGTTTGATTAAAGCATGCCAAAAACCAATTTGTTTATACGTCACTCTTTGGTATAAAGAGGCATTATGCTACCCATTTTACACCACACTTGTGCCTTGTAATTTTTGATAAACTTGTTTGTGTGTATGTAAATTCACTAATATAGGTACTATCATGCTACCCAATTTAGATATTAAGTTTATAACTTTGTGTATTTGAAACATAACATTGATTACATTATTAAATCATGCATACACCTTTATGCCACTTTAATTCTATCAAAAATCATTTCACTTATACCAATACATTTATTTTAAGCCATGTCATGTATGCCATTTGGATCCTTATTTTTCACTATTATACCATCCAATCTTGTATAGTTTATTCAATCAATTCCTAGTATTCAAATGTTGAATTTTCAATTAACCTTGTCAAAGTTCAAATTCAAATATTGATTGTTTTTTATTTAGGCCTCGCTTTGTAGGGGATAATACATAAATATTTCTCCTTTAGGTTTTATAACTTTAGCTAATTGATTACCTAAATTTGAAAAATATTGTTTGTTTATTCAGAGCCTATCCTCATCATTATTTGTGCTTTTATTTGGGAGAACACCACCTTTCACTAAGAGCCTTTTTCCTTATAGCTTATGCTAATTGATCATGTTTATGTTTGATTTCATGTATCGAGTCTATTTCAAAGTTGTTTCTAAACATGTTAGGTTAAATCAATCACATCATGTCTTTGTTTAAAGTCTAAATTTTGATGTCATTTATCCAAAAGACCTAGTATATCCTATTTGATCCTATATTTTAATTCCACATTTGGATAAAAGACCTAGAAAATCTTTTCCCTTTCCTACTTTAGACCTTGTTTTGAACACTTTGGCCTAGACTTTGACATGCCAATTTTTATTCATTGATTGACCTTTTGTGTGTATGAAATTTGACATTACACATTTGATATATTTTTTTTATGCCAGGTCTTAGAACAAACCATTTTGGAGATACAACTCCATGTTCATAATAATGTTTGGAGATACAACTTTACCCCTTTTTACCAATCTATATCACGTTCGAACAATTTGTCTTTTTAGACATTTTTAAAGAGTTTTCAAAACTTTAAGCCCTTTTGTCCTTGGAGCTTTCATCATTTATGTGGATATGTCTAGTTACACTTATTGTGGAGTCATGTATAGTCAAACTTATGATAGACTGGACTCACAAAATCTGACTATAAACCCTTATAGGGATAGATTTTATAAGGAATTTTATTATTCTCCATAAATTAATTCATATGGGCAATCATGTCCAGAACCAACTTATAATTCAACTAAAAACCCTAACTGGGATGATATGGTTTATGAGAAGGACTTAGATGTTTTGGATTATTTGATCAATCAAGATCCATAATTCCCTATCCTTATCCTTCTAGGACCTCATCCTTTGGATTTTGAAAGTAATCAAGCTTAAAAATTCCCTTTCATCATTCCAAGACCTAGTCCTTAGGCTTGTGTAAACAATAAAGCCGCACACCACCCTATTTTCATCATCTCAGGACTTTATCCTTTGGCTTATGTGAGCAATCAAGATCCAAAGAGCCAATCAATACCCCAACCAATCCAATCATAAACCTCAACTAATAAAATTGGTCCCTTAACCAAGCCAATCAGTCAAAGATAAAGCTATGTTTAAAACTAGTATTTTACAACTCATTCAAAATCAAGGCCAAAAGAACTAACCAATTCAAGATGTTTTTGTTGAACCAACCATATGTGATAAGTCAACCTGTGATGACTCACCTTTCAATCCTATATGTATTTTTTAGTAGTCTCACTTAATTTACTAGTGTTTATAGAGTCACTTATTAATGATTATAAGTACCTTTAGGGAAATCATGACCTTGACCATATGGTTGTTTTTACTGAGCCTCCCCTTGACAAGCCCATTTCTAAAGAGCTATCTCTTGAACTTTTTCCTACCATTAAGGAGTCTCACTTTGACAAACCAATCTCTATTTATCTCATTATGCCATCATAGGCTATTAATTTTCCAATACCAAGCATTAAACAAAACAACATTATGACAAAGTACCCATCATATGAAGAATCTAAAATGGATTTAGGTTATATTCTTGAACTGACATTAGAGTTAGCATCAGAAGAAGAATCAACATTAGTATTTCCATTGGATTCAAAGTCCATTAAGTTGGAATAAAATTTAGAAGGAGAATACATTCATGGTTGTTACACCATTGGTTATACATGCCTTGCAAATTAATTTTAATATACTTGTTATCCCTCCATGGTTTTTGAGGATGATTAATTTAACATTGACATAGGTTATAGTATCTTCTATGAGTATTATGCTACTAAATCCCATTCCATTACCATTCCACATACCATTACCACTAACCAACCTAACCATATCATTGACATTCCATCTCCCATAAGTGTCTATTGGGATCAACAAAATCATACCTTGTTGAACTACATCCATGGGAACATAGTATTTTAAGAGCAAAGAGGCCAACACCAAGATCACACAAAATAATAATACTCTCCTAGAGAAACCTTTTTAGAGGTGTTAGAAGATAATCAAAGTCAAAATTCAACTTTCCTTAGTGAAACCTTCTCAAAGGAATTATGGAATAGTCAAGATAACTTCATTGGTAAAAACCTCTTTGAGGTGCCAATAGATGAGAATAAAATTTATTCACTACTTGATGAAGACAAAATCAAAGTTGACATCAATATAGCTTCTAATATAAAGCTTAATCATATGGTGCTACTCTTAGGCCTAAATAATAGAATAATATGGTTATCTTAATGAGATATTATTTAGAAGTCTTTAATCCTACCACAAACAAAATTATGTCAAATTTGGATTCAACAACATTGTGTAGCCTGGAAACCATGTTCTTCATTTTTTTATCCAACCACTACACATTCTGTTATCATCCACATTACATTTCTAAATCAAACCTATCATTCAAAATTTATCCCTATTTACCATCCATGGTTGTAATTTAATTTGTGAAGGATACAAATATACCTTGTCTTGATGCTTTAAGGAATCAAAATCAATGACCAATGAAGATCACAACAACATTCTTTGCATCCAAATATGTAGGTAGTTACTGATAGAGAAATTATTTAGATGAGGTCTAGAATAACAATTAACATTTTTGGGGTATTTTATTTATATCAATTATTGATCAAGACATGCATATCCACCTCAGTAAGAACAATAAAATCATATGCCATCTACCATACCTAAGCCTAACACATCAAAAACAAACAACCATCATCATCCAAATACATGTACCATATCATTTTCATTTACCATTATTTTTTCCATTATTTCATTTGCATCTAATCACCCCATCACTTGGGGAAAAACTTATTACCATCTTATCCAATCTATAAAATCATCATTATCATAGAGTAATACCATTATGTTTTACCATATCATTCATATCTAGACCAATGCTTATTTTTGGTCATCCTATCCAATCCTATTTTGATATTGGTTACTTTAGTTCTTCCAACACTTTTTGTGAGGGGATTTTTATGAAGTTTCAGTAACCAATCAAATCTGTGTTTATAATGATAGTATATGAAAATAGTTTGATAGGTGATTTGAAAAGGTATCTTTCATTTTTTGTCTTATATCAAGTTTTTTTATGTGAGCTTGATTATATCACTTGCTAGGGTAAATTAGTGTTTCCTAGTCTTATTACTAATTATAATAGCCTATGGGAAAATTATTATCATTGATCTAATCCATTGTATCCTAGTTATAACCACCTATGGGAAAACTAGGAGTAACACTTGTTTGTCATGTATTACTCTATCACCTTGCCATTGTTGTTTTCATTTGACTATCTATTTGCCAGATTTTAGAACTTATTGGGACTTAGTTGGTTTTTCCTTACATTTTGTTTGGATGAAATTACTATGACTTGAGGTCATCTTAGAACTATGTAGGGCATGTTCAATTTATGTTGAGGTCACCTCAATCCCCCTTTTCATGCGCTCTCACCATTTTATGAGAAACTTAAGCCAATGCTCTTGCCATTTTATGAGTAGCTATGTTGTTATTCTATAAAGAGTTGAGATACCTCAACATTATAAAAAAATTCATAACATTTCAAAAATACACAAAAACATTTATCTTATCTAATCTTAGTAAGTTATCCTCGATTCACCCTATTAGGGCATGGTCATTGTTAAGATGCTTTCTTTTGCTTTTATTTTTTAGGTTTTTTGGTTTGTTTGTTTATTTCAAATTCTTTGTCTATTTTTTACTTTTTGTTTGTTTATTTTCTTGCCTATTTGTTTGATTTTAGTATTATTGCCTTGACTTAGTGTATATGCATTGATTGGGTGATTCCTCAAGCACATTATTCTTGAGTCTATTAATATTCATACATCATCATCATCATCATCATCATCATCATCATCATCATCATCATCATCATCATCATCATCATCATCATCATCATCATCATCATCATCATCATCATCATCCTCATCATCATCATCATCATCATCATCATCATCATGGTTTTTATCGTTGGTGTATTTTTTTCAATTATTTATTGGATCGAGAGTCAATCTTTATGCATATTTCAGCCAAGTTCTCATGGTGTTATATCATGATGCATATCATCACATGCTACAACCAAAATTAGTTTCAATAATTTCTACAAGCAATGGAGCTACAAAATTTTCTTCTTGGTACCTTAGAAAAATCCTCCTATGTTTCTTAGTTAAATTAGCCATTTACCATTCCATTTATATAATTTATAATTAGGACATGCATTTCCTCATTGGTATGTACAACTGAATCATTTCCAATGATCAATATTATTCTTTTATTCATCCCTTTCATCACGTTTTGCATCCTCATATGCTTGATTTTTTGTGACTTATGTACTCATTAGACCATCACATCCATGTTTGCACCTACTCATCTTAATCTATGTAACAAGTTCTATCCTTGAGTCATGATTTCTATTCTTCCTTATTAGGGAACAACCATATTAAACATAATATTTAGCTAATCTAGATCCTATTAATGATTATAACCACCTATGGATAAATCATTATTTTGACTTTTATTCTAGATTATAACCTCCTTTAGGCAAATTAGTATCATTTTTAAATCAGCTCATGCAATCACTTTCTAGTTTGGATTAATCTCAACAATGTGCTAATTTCACCTTTTTTCTTGCTTTTTTTTGAGGGACTATCCATCCACATATGTGATGGCCACTCACTTGAGGGATAATCATCATAGACTTGTAAATCACCATTTGGAGCTTTGTTCTTTAATCATAATCTTCTTTTTTGAATACACACCTTTACTCAATATTTTGAGAAGACATTGTTGTGACTATATCTTGCAATGCCTTACCAAATAGGGGCAAACTATAGACACCTAAAATTGGCCACCAATAACCTCCAATTAGGATTCTGACCAATTTCTACCAAAATGTATAATTTGGGATAAAAACACTAAAACACACTAAATGATGTGAATTTATCATATACGAGTGATAATTTTGGCCAATATATCCATAAATGGGGAAATTCATTTTATGAGATAACTAACTTTGATCAGATCATTTTGAGTCAAAATCATATTTTTATACCTAAGCGATTTAGATTGCTCTTTTCTACCAAATTTCTTACATAAGACATGTGCCATTGTTAATTTGTTTTGGAAATATCATAAATGGGATAATGGATCTAACATATCTAACATCACCTTCTAATTCTAATCCAGTCAAATTTCAAGCCAATAGTACAACATTTTGACCAATTTGATCTATTTGTGCACCAATTGCCAAGATTTACAATAAACTTGATAAATCATGTTTAAGGATAATTAATTTGAATCAAGATATTATATTAAATTGACATGGAACATTTTAAATATTTCATTAATGGAAATTGATATTAAATATCTGCATCATCATGTGACATCATTTCTTGGGAAGGCATCCCTAGGCCATAAATGCAACAAATATCTGATTAAGCCCTCCCATGCCTCTTTAATTCCTCTCTATCACAAATATTTATGAGGGAATTTATTGATTTTTTACTCCAATATTTAATGGATTCTTAGCCACACATATTCATCCTGAGATGGATGGTTCAAGTTCATTCTGATCATTTGCAAAAATCTATAAATAGAAAGCCTCACACTCATAATTTAAGCTCTTTCAAGCTAAAGGTATCATGCACAAATGATTAAAAAAGCTTGGATAGTTTAAATTTATAATTCTTAAATGAGTTCAAAATCCATTTATTATAGTGTTATCATGCTCTATTTTTGATCCAAATCAACAAGATACAACCATCACAAGCCAAAGGTGTTAAGTAGAGAATGAGCCAAACAACTCCATGGATGAAGATTATTTGATGCACAAGTTAAACAAGCCACTGTAAAAACCATTTGGATGCTCTACATAAGGTGAAGGAAGTTTTCTATCATGTTTTAGTTGTTGCTTTCACATGTATGTTTGATACTAAGCTCTCTCTAGTGTCTAAGCCTAGAATGTCATGCTTGTTGGTGTGTTATTTTCAGTTTGATTTCATTTTGAACTAACACTTGATCTAACCCCCTCTCTTGAGTAAAATTCCTAGTTCATAGATTTAAATCTCATTTGAGATGACTGCTTACAAGAATAGGTTTTTAAATAACTCACCTCAAAAGGGTTTTATATATCCATATGTTTTGAAGATTTTTCAAGATTGAGAAAATTAAGGGAAATGAGCTAAATGAATAGGACATTTTTGGCTAGACAATTTTTTTTATTTATATAACCACAAATCATAATAGAGTTATTGTTACTTACTTTGAAAGTTATAACCATTACAATATCATGAGAAGATGTTTTGTTATTGAAATATGTCCTTGGTACCATTTGGTGTTTTTGTTCCTATGCTCATGTTTTTGTTTTTATTTTTCATTTCTATTTTTATATTCACTATGAAATGATTTTAAATTAATTACTTGTTGAAATTATCCATTATTGTTAGGTATTTTATATTTTATAAATAATGACATTCCCTATGGGCAGAATCATTTTTCAAGCATTATTTGACTCATTCATCATATCATAGGTAAGTCAAGGTATGTGCTTTAATTTATTATTATTTTACTTTGATGCACACATGCATTCATCTCATATACACACATCAAAATAAGGGAATTATGTAGACAATTAACTTTTATATCAACCATTTTTCATTGTATCTTATCCATAGATTGACATACTTAGTGCACTTTTTTTTATAAATGTCTATTTTTTAACACTTCCTACCAACAATGTAATTTTTATCATTTTTTATAATTATACATGTATTAATAATTCTATCATATTTATATTGTTTTATCTCTTAGGTCTTAGTAAACAATTTTTTTTATATCTACCTTTCTTCTTGGACATATATTTTTCAAGGGACACATTTGGAAGTTAGAAGTGAAGCATTGAATCTTTCCTACATGGATTAAGGGACCCAATCCTCCATGCTTTTATGGGTTATTCTTATCTAATCGTAATTTTATATCCCATGAATTTAGCTTATCAAAAATATTCCATTGTTGACCACAGATCATGTCCTCAGGATCAATATATATAAATAATTCCTAGTCATTTTACCAAAAGAGAATCAGATAAAGAACATTCCCTAGGTTAGATCCTTCATTTATAAAACATATTTTTATACTTGAGATAAATTTTATACATTGAGCCAACATTTTTTCCCATTACTTCAAGTCTTGTGACATCAAAAAAATTTACTAAATTAGGTTTTAATAAAATATCATGTAGTCTACATTATGATTCATTAGGGAGAAGAGGAAAATATCTGACTTGAAACTCCACTAACATTGACTATGATTTGAAGTGTGTGAGATATGTAGCTACAAATCCTTAATGGGTATTCTAAGTAATATTAATTTTCATGCACTTATCTTTATTTTATTTTTAAAGGTTATGATAGTGAGTGAAATAATATAATTTTGTAAATTCTAACCATTATTTATACATTTTGATCACACAATATTATATGGTATCTTATAGTACACTTGTATATAAAACTATGAAATCAAAAGTAGAGTATATTATATATTCAATGTCTCAAAACACATTTTAAAATTACACATAGTGTGGATTCATCTGTATATTGAATATTCTTATAGAATATTCAACAATTGTAGTTGCAATTCTAAATCCATCCATTTAGTTTCTAACATCTATATTTGACATAGACATACATAATCACTTCTATATCACTATTCTAGTTTCATCATCCCAAGATAATATCTAGATATGTCATATTCTTATCCTATTTATCATTTCAATATGTTTTCATTATTATAGTTATTTATTATTCCATTTTTTATTCTTTTTATCACCTAAGATTATTATTTCATGATTTATGAAATATTTATTTAAAATTATTGTACACCAATTATTTAATAGAATGTGCATTAGGTTATTTCCTTGAATGGTCATTTCACATCAGTCTAAGAAAAATAATATATTTTCATATAATTATTATTATAATAATTATAATCATCCTTGGGTAAATCATATTCATTTCAAGTTGTTATCTTATAATTTGTACTTTATTTGTAAGAAACACACTTTTTAAATCTAAATGTTAGCTAGAAATATTAGATTTTCTATAGGTGAGTTATCATGCATAGGCACAAGAAGTTTTTATAAGATTAATTTGATAAATGGATGATTAGGTATTTTAAATTTTTGTGTACTTATTTGAGGTATTATATTGATTTATTATATGGTAGTTGTTTAGGTAACACCTCATATTGAACCTATGATAGAGGATCATAAGTGGTACCTTGGTTAGTAATTAGTTATCATCATGAATATATTTTAATCATTTTTGTAGTGTTTATAGAATTGGTTTCATTTTATTAATCCATGGGAATCAAATAAAAATTTCATATGTCCAATTATATTATAGTATATGAAATCAAACTGAAATATTATTAGGACCCATAGTGACTTTTAAGGTAATGTATTTAGGTGGTTTCCTATTGATCCTATCATATAATTTAATAATATTTTTAGTAATGGAAAGCTATCTTGAATAAGAGTATATCCAGAAAAAAAAAAAAATCATGATGCACATAATTATAATTGAACTATTATCAATCATAATTCTTTTTGTTATCCTTTAAATTTTATCAATGAAAGCTCGAATGAAAATTTATCCATTAATATAATAATTTTTTATAATTTCATAATTGTAGAATATAACTAGAGGAGGTTATTTATGTGTTGTGTTGACCACACCTACCAATCCATAAAGTGGATAAGATTTATAATATTTTGATGGTTATTTTTTATCTATCATACAAACATTGCTTTTTTTATCAGGATTAACTAACATGATTTGGAAATAAAATTGTAAATATTTTCAAATGTTGTTTTTGTTATGCCAATGATCCATTGAAATAAATATTTTGATCATCTACCTAAATTTTCTTATTTTTCATGAGGTGTTAGATATTTTGTTTCAAGGGGATTCATTTGTTTTATTAGTTATAAAAAAAGTATGATAATAAAAATACACATTAGAGTCATATGTATTAGGAAAGGTTCAAGATGGACCCATCTCTATAGTATGAGGTAAAGTAATTATACTAAAAACAATTAATAATTTGAACACATTTTGAGGACCATCAATCAAGTTATTAATATATTTGAATTCTATTTTTAATAAAAGTGTAGACACTCAGTTTTTGTAAAGGACTTAATATAATGATTTTCATGTGAATTTTTATATATGGAATATTAATTTGAATGGGTAACATATTTATTCTTATGTATTGGTACTATAATTTATTTTCTACTCTTTTTGATCATATGTTATTTTGTCTATAATTTATTGATATTTTAGTCTATCACATAGATCCCTTATACACTCTCTTTTATTTATGCTATTACTTTATGCTCACTATAGTTCTAATAAAACTAGTCTATCCCATTAATAGTAAGGTCTTATAAAAACTTCTCATGCCAATGAATGATAACTTCATTTTGGAATTCCTGTTAGATATGTCACTAATTTATGCCCTTACTTGAGTACCTACACAGGTTTTAGAACAACTAGTACCTCATTGGGTAATTCAATAAAACATCAACAAGTATAGGCAAAGAGAAAATATATTCAATAGAATAATCATTATACCAAGTTTTCTTCAGTAATACCTATAAATTCACAAGTAGTAGGGAAGGATCAAGGAAAAATGAGTATTTCCAAAATCATTGCAAATCCTTGAAACACCTTTCAAATTCACAAATTAGTAGAGGATGAAGTTGGGCACTAAATGCCTAAGGTAAATGTGTATTATTTAATACTCATGAATTTTTCAACAACCATGCTTATATTAAATTTTGGAATATATTAACAATCTATAAGATATTGATTGGCTCAAGGTTATCCTTTCATTTCCAATCGTTACCATTATAAGTGTTGTATGAGTTTAGGGGACTCAATACTTTTTAATAGTTCCAAGAACCAAGTTCACTTATACTAGGTTTAGTTTTAATTTCATTATTAAGATTATTAAACCATTTCATATTAGGTTCATGACCTTAGCCTATGCATATCATGATTGTTTAATTTTAGGTTAGAAATTTTTTCTTATCATTTTACAAAGGAGAATTATCAATAAAAAATTAACAAATATAACTCAATTAAACTTTATTTTAATTATAATGATACATATTAACTCATATAATATTCCAATGATTAATTCCAAATATGGAGAAAATGATCCTCTATCATAATATGCCTTGATATGGAAAAATCATCTGCTTTTAAAGAATTTAATGATTTAAATTATTTGTGAAGTTACTTTCTTCACATGCATAAGATTTATATAACCTTATTAATGACTTAATTTCCAATATGTTATAATTAGTTGTCTCAAAATAGTCTATTACACTTCAACAATGATTTGTTAGTTTCTAAATGGAATGATTGTCTTCAAATAGCCTTTAAAAGATTTATATAGCTTTAATTCCTATGTAATTTTATTAGTTTAACCATTATGAGAGATTAGAAAAATAATTATAACCTTAGTTTATAAGTCTTATGATGTTTAAAATCTCATTAATACACCACATTATCATACAACTAAATAACCAATACAACTTCGCAATTACAAAGCATCGGGCTTCTAGGTTTAAGAATTTAGTTTTAGAGGTTTCATAATAAATATAATTATTTTTATAATGATATAATTTGTATTCAACACACCCCACCTTGGTATTTTTAGTTTTAAAATTAGGGAACCTGATAACACTCCAATAAATTTAGCCAAATAAAATCACGTAAGGTAAATCTTGTGCCCACTGAGGTGGGTCCGCAAGTATTTTATTAATCAAAATAAAATAAGTACATAAAAAGGGTGCCAATATGCCATTAACCCTTTCACATTGAAAAACATATATTTATAGGTTTTCACCACATATCGGTAAAAACCAACTAACCTATTAACCAACTCCCATGGGAATTCCACTCAAAAGGTAGTTTTAATTGTTTAACACAAAACATAAAACTAACCAAATAAAACTAAATTATTTTTTTTATGGGGGTATATTTATAAAAATAAGAATGCCCCATTTACATTTATTAATTATTCTAACATATCAAAATTATAATCTAAGTTAAGACTTTGGGACAAGTCCTAACAAACCCCCCTTTGATCTAGAGTTAAGTATTTGGACACATACCAAGTATTTTTCTAAATTTTTCAAATTTGATTCTATCAAGGGGTTTAGTAAAGATGTCAGTTGTCTAATCAATAGTCAGGAAATATATTGGATCAAGTTCTTTCTTCACTGCCATCATTCATAGATAATGATATTTGACATCCATATGTTTTATTTTGGCATGAAATACTAGATTCTTTTACATCTTGATTTAACTTTGATTATCAATGTATAACTATGTAGGAGCAATATAACAAATCTAGAGATCTTCAAGAATGCATAATAAGTAAAAAATGTATTTGGAATCATCCCATGCTAGGATGTATTCTAATTTTGATAATGAATTTGCCTTTGTATCCTACTTTTTACAACACCAAGAAAGGGTAGCTAAACCTATATGCATAGTGTATTCTATTATGGACACTCTGTCATCCATACATCTACAAAAATTTACATCACAATAGACAACAAGTTTGAAGTTCTTATTGTAGTGATAGGCAAGGCCATATGTTTTCATTCTTTGAAGGTAACAAAGTACTCTTTTTGTTTTATGCCGATGAATTTCTCTAGGCTCATGCATAAACATAAACAAAATTCCAACTAAAAATGATATATCATAGCTAGTAGTCATCAAATATATCAAACTTCCCACTAACTATCTATATTTGGTTCCATTAAAAGAGGCACCTAATATCATCCTTAGACAATTTCAAGTTACTTTCCATGGGAGTGAGGGTAGGTTTATAGTCTTTCATGCCAAAACTATTTAATAACTTTGATATATACTTAGTTTGTGAAATGAAAATACTATGCTCCTTCTAAGTTAATTATATGCCAAGGTAATAGTGAATAATTCAAAGATATGTCATCTCAAATCCATATTTTAATTCCTTCTTCATAGACTTGTTATGGTTTTCATCATTGCCTATGATAAATAAGTTATCGACATAGATAACAATAATTACCAATTTCTTACCCTGCACTCAAAAATAGAGAGTATGATTGGATTCACTACGTTGAAAGCCAATTGTCTTCATGTATGAATACATTTTCTCATACCAAGCCTTGGGTGCCTGTTTGAGCCCATACAAAGATTTTATCAATTTACACACTTTGTGTTTTGTACCCAATTTCTCAAAACCTTGAGGTTGTTTCATGTATACTTCTTCATGTAAATCACTATTCAAAAAAGCACTTTTAACATCTATTTGATGTACTTTCCAACTATTTTGTGCTGATAAGGTAAGTACCATATGAATAGTGAGTCATTTGGTAGTTGTTGCAGGTGTTTCCTTATAGTTAATACCTTCTTGTTGTGTTATCCTTTCACAACACGTCTTGCCTTACGTTTATCAATGGATCCATCTGATTTATACTTAGTCCTATAAACCCATTTGCATCATATGGGTTAAACATGTAGAGGAGGATCAACCAAATCCCAAGTATTATTGTTAAGTATTACATCATACTCACTTTTCATTACCTATTTCCAAACATGTTCATTAAAGGCCCCCTCAAAATTAGATGGATTAGTGAAAGTAGTAAGAACCATTGCATAGTTCACCTACTTATGAGACTCCTAAGACATGTTAAACCAACTTCATCTAATTTAAAGTTATAAAATTTAATTTGAGGCCATTTTGGATACTTATTAAAATTATTCAAATTAGGAACACCAAAATTCTCATAATGTACTCCATTTGAAGGAAGATGTAGAAAATTTTCAATATTTTCTAAGTCGTCAACCCATGAATTAGTAGATGAAGGAGAGGAAATAGAAGGGATATTAGTCTCATACCACAACCTTAGAGAAGTTACATCAGTATTCAATCCCTTATCACATTTTTCAATTTTCCTATCTAGCCTGTAAAAATGAGAATCAATCTCTATAGTGTTCATGGTACCAAATCCATCAAATACTACATCTTGACTCACTGTGAATTTGCATGCATCTTGTGCAAGTAAGAAACACCCCTTTTTATTTTTTGAATATCTAATAAATATGAATTTTTGACTTCATGGTTCTAACTTAGTTCTATGTTCAAGCAAAACAAAGGCATCCAAAAACTTTTAAGTGTTTAACTTTTGGTTTAAACCCATACTGAGCCTCATATGGAGTTTGTCCCAAAAGTTTAGATATGAGGGACCTATTTCTCAAATTCATTGTAGTACCAATGGATTCAGCCCAAAACTTATCATTGAGCTATTTATAGTGAAGCATAGCTCGTGTTGTGCCCTTTAAATTTCTATTCATTCATTTAAATACTCTATTCTATTGTGGAGTATAAGCAAAACAAAGGCATCTAAAAACTTTTAAGTGTTTAAATTTTGGTTTAAACCCATACCAAGCCTCATATGGAGTTTTTCCCAAAATTTCAGATATGAGGGACCTATTTCTCAAATACATTGTAGTACCAATGGAATCAGCCCATAGCTTATCATCGAGCTATTTATAGTGAAGCATAGCTCGTGTTGTGCCCTTTAAATTTCTATTCATTAATTTAAATACTCTATTCTATTGTGGAGTATAAGCATTACTATATTGTCAATGAAGGCCATGTTCCTGATAATAATTTGAAAACTCATTCAATGTATACTCACAACCATTATCTAAATGAAGAGTGGCTAAGTATGAACCTGTTTCTTTTTGAACTAAGTATAACCAATCAATAAACTTAGTGAAAACTTCTATTTTGTTTTTCATGTATAACACCCAATTTATCCTATAAAAATCACTAATAAAAGACACAAAGTATCTACACCCTCCAATGGATGGCTTATTCATGTCACATACATCACTATGAACTAACTACAAACATCTGTTATCTCTCCATGAATAATTCTTAGGAAAATTTTCCCAATTCTATTTGCCTAAAACACATGACTAATAGGGAATATTATATTTGAAAAAAATGGCCAACCCACTCACCATAGCATATCTCTACAATTCCACTAAATATTTAACATTCAAATTTCCATAACAAAGATGCCACAACTATTGTGTAGACATAGTAATTGTACCTATTTCAACAACTACTATAATTTCCACTCTGAGAGGAAGTAATTTAAAATGGAATTTAAACAAATTTCCATCCTCATATCCTGTATACTTGGTTTTTTATCCATCCTTCACTAAATTTATACAAATGAGCCAATTTTCAAGCATAATTTGATAATTTTTCTTTTGAATAGTTACCAAGGAGAGAAGATATTTTTGCAATGTGGGAACATACCAAACATTCTCCAAGTATTTGATTGATCCATTTGGAAGGAGAATCCAAAGTGACACAAGACCTTATGGAGTATGTAAAGACTTATCTTCCAAGGATACCAGAGAGGGAGAAAAGATCTTTTAAAAGACCAAAAGAAGTCTTGCCTAAATGTCATGTGTTTGGTTTCTCCTGTATGTAAAACCCATATATTTATGAGTTCATTTCTAGCCTCATATTCCATATAATCAATGTGAACTAAAGTTGTGAATGTAGATTGATGAGAAAAATTTATAGACTCATCATCGTCATGGTCAACATATTGATTAGAGTTAGACTTAGTCACTTTTTATGGCCTTTAAATTTTGTCAAAAGGAATCTTACACAGACGAAAAGTGACCAAATTTCCCACATTTATAACATTGAATGTCTGATCTACCTTGACCTCTACCTTTATTAATTTTTTTACCACATCTTCTATCACTCATCTCATTTGAATGAGAATGGATAGATTATTCTTTATTTGAATAACTTCAACATTAGTTTTAATAAATACCTCTTCTATAACCTTGAACCCCTTAATAATTATTCCCTCTATTATTTTATTAACCAGAAGAAGATGAACTAGGCTTAGAATTTGAAACATGGGCTTCCTCAATTTTATTGGATTTAGTAGGTAGAGAGAGGTCATGTTGAATAAACAACTCAACTAATTTATCAAAAATGATGCATGTGATCTTGTCATAGAAATGCAACATTTTTACAAAGTTCCTATAGGACCCAGGTAATCCTTTCAATGTAGCAGTAACTATGATATCATCATATAGTTTTTGAAACCCAACCTTAGTGTACTTATTAGTAATATTATTCAACATAGACATGTATTCTCCCATATCCACATCTTCCTCTAATGTCAAATTAAACAAGTGAATATGAATGTATATCTTTTTATTGTTAGGTTTTTTATCATACAAATTAGATAAGGTTTTCTATTAGTGTAACTATGGGGAGAATTTTAAATATGTATGTAAGCATCCTGAGTATAACAACACTTGATTAAAGCTAGGGCCTTATAATCATGTAGATTAAAAATATCATGTTTGGCTTGTAGGATTTTCATTCTTTACAATATCTCATAGCTCATTAAAAACTAATGAATTTTTCATCAAATGTTTCCATTAAAAATAATTATAAATCATTAATCTATCACCATCTAAAAGTATATTTTGAATTTTTGGCATCTTGAAATGAAAGTAATAGTGAAAAATGAAATAATAACACACACAATATCACTTTGCACAAAATAATGCTTCTATGGGGTTTTTCACTTAACCTCCATGTAGATCAAAAGAAAGATATTTTTGATGGGTTTTGTACTTAACCTCATCAAAAATAAAATATTTAAATCAATTACACCCTTATTTCACCAATGAAACACACAACTATTACTTTTCTCTTACTAAATTTCATTCTTTCACATGATTTAGGCTCTTTAAAATATTCAAAACATGTAAAAGATTCCAAAAATATAGTATATTCTTCTAAAAAATAAATTCCCAAATATAAAATTTCACCAAAAGAAAGATTTGAACCCTGGACCTCCAACTTCTAAGGGTTTTAATAAAATCATGCTTTCTAGTTAATCTATGAGCTTTTACAAGACATATAATGAGAAATTTATTTTTAAATCTGATTTTTTATCTTTGAAAATTAATAAAAATTACTTTCCCAAGTAAAAAACAATTCATCGATAAAACCTTTGGAAAAAGGAAAAAGCTCTTTCATTCGTTGACGGTCAAACTATAAAATCTTTGATCAAACTTTGGAAAATGAAAATTATTATTTTGTAGTTATATTACAATTCCATGCTACAGCCAAGGACACCATGTCTGCCAAAAATAATTTTTGGAACTCTTTTCTTGATGTACTAGGCCTTACAAATCTATATAGGGCAAAATAATGGAGTTTTAAAGCAAATTTGTGTGAATTTAAACTAATAGAAAGATATTTTATAAAAAATGAATGATGGATGAAATTATTAGACACTAGGAGTTTTAAAAATTTAAAACCAAGCCATACAACTCATAAATTTTCTTTAAAAGCTTTCAAGATAGTTTTGGATTAAAATTTTTGGCATAAAGAAGCTTAAAATTGACAGAGATTTATCCAGATTTATTTCATATTTTTTATACAAACTCATGGAGGCCATACCACTTTATTACAAGGGTTTTCCAATTTTATAAATCCATAAAAATATCTAATTGTATATATTTTTAAAAATTGGAATCAAATAATCAACTTTTAGGCTTTAATATGGAGAATCAAGCTTCACAAAATGGTGGATGAAAAAAATAATTTCATTATTTCTCAGACCAGCCATACAAAATTAATTTCTTAATGTGTTTTAATTCTAAAAGTCCACCAATCATAGGATTTTTAAAAAAATATTTGAAAATGTTGATATTTGAATAATTTTTCAAATATTAACTCCAAAGAATTTTAATAAGGGGCATAGCTTATATTTTCCAAAGTCAAATTTATGTGTAAGCCTTCTTTATCCAATAACATAAATTATTTCATCTCTTATTCTTGATATCAACACATTCTCTTTTACCTTGCATTTTCTAAGCATTTACCAAGTTACCATGCTTTGATACCACTGATAACACTCCAATAGATTTAACCAAATAAAATCGCCTAAGGTAAATCTTGTGCCCACTAAGGTGGGTCCGCAAGTATATTATTAGTCAAAATAAAATAAGTACATAAAAAGGGTGCCAATATGCCATTAACCCTTTTACATTAAAAAATATATATTTATAGGTTTTCACCACATACCAGTAAAAAGCAACTAAACTATTGACCAAATCCCATGGGAATTCCACTTGAAAGGTAGTTATAATTATTTAACACAAAACATAAAACTAACCAAATAAAACTAAGTTAATTAATTTATAGGGGTATCTTTATAAAAATAAGCATGCCCCATTTACATTTATTAATTATTCTAACATATCAAAATCCTAAGCTAAGTTAATACTTGGGAACAAGTCCTAACAAAAGTCTTTTGTTTTTAAAATACGTATATTTTATTTGGGTATGTATGAACCTTATTATTTAAAGGGGATATATATTTTGGAAATTAAGTCACATTTTGATTGTCATGCACCTATTTTCATTTAAAAGGACTTATTTAAACTAATCTATTAATGAAAATTTGGGATCAATTGTTATGTATGGTAGGTATTTAGAATGTCTTCTTCCAATTGTTTTCATTTATAACAATTGTATTTGGGCACTTTTGGTCTTATTAAACTATTGGTTGGGAAACTTTATTTCAGGTACTTTTATTTGGATCATTTATTCTAGTCGATGATTTTAAGTTTAGAAAAATTCCTTCAGTAAAATTCACCTTTGAAAGAGTTTGATTATTCAAATATGGTATTTAAAAAATTTATCTTCATGAAATTTTATTTCATATCTTTATCTTAGGGAGATTTTATTTGAAAATATTATCTTTAGGAACTTTTCTTTCAATAACTTTGTCTTTAGTAACTTTATTTTAGTCAGCAATCTTCTTTTAGACAATTTCATTTAGAAGGTTTACATTCAAAAGCTTTACTTTAGAAATTTTCTCTTTGATGGTTTTCATTCAAAAGGTTTATCTTTTGGAAATTTCTATGAGACAACTTCCTCTCGAAAAAAAATATCTCCAAAGTGTACTTAGTCTTCAGGAACTATTCCTTCAGTGGCTTTCTGACAATTTTTTTCAAAATGAATCTCATTGAAAGAGCATTTTTATTATCAAGATCTATTAGTCCTGAAGGAAATTTTTGACTTCCTAACTAAACTATATAATGACAAATGTCAGAAGGATAAGGCAACACCATTGTACCCCAAATGATTAAGCATCCTACATGGTATGTACACTAGGACTAGGTGGTAATGTTTGAATTAAATAGAGGTGATGAGATCAAGACATTGTCGATTAATGGTGCATGAACTAGAATGAATGAAAAAATATATAACATCAAGCCTCCAACCAAGTTCATATCATTTAATTTTCAATAGGTCAAGCAAACTTAGCCTTCTATAATCTCAAAATCCCTAGACGTGACCAAAATCACTTTTAACTTGTACAATTTAGTTTTTACACCACCATTTTTGAAATTAATAATCATACCAATATACATCAATCAGTCATGGCATATTCCTCTAAGTCATACAAGGAACCCTCAATACCCTCTAGGTTTTTGATCAAGGACTCTATTGAATACTTATACATGAATTTTGATGCAACTTTATTTGATGGCCTCTATCCTAATTACTCATCTTTATGTGAGGTTGTAAAGAATGTGGATTAATTTATATTGGAATAAGACATAAAAGTTGAGGGAAAATATATTATAGATGACCCGTTCCCATTCATTTGACAAGCCCTTCACTATGCAGATACCAAGTTTAAGTTCATGCCATGTATAAACTTGCTATGGATCATGTTCCTTGAAGGTAAAATTGCATACGGTGGTTATTTTCACTACATTGATAATAACATAGTTGGGGCATACATCTCAAGGGAAGCATTCATGAGGTATATAAGTCTCTCTATCCCATATGTCACATTTGACTTACATATTATAGTCATTTAGAAGAAAAACAACAATGTGGAGAGAGAGGTAGGGAAGTGTCTTCTCCTATCCAATACATTCATTTTAAAATAACATATTAAGAATCCTATTTGTATCACCTAATTCATGTTTGGTATTCACATCAGCATGCAATTATTGAACCAAATCTTCAACCACTTGAGTATCTACTTCATGCATCTAGTATGGGTACCCTTGCTAGACCTCCTCATTACTTTAGAGTGCACCTATTCATTAGGAGAAGTCATTAGTGGCCACCTATAGGAATAAATTATTCACAATCACAAGAGGCCCCAAGAGGGAAATTTATATATGATATAATACCTACTAGATGAAGTTATGGGAACAGTGTACATGCATAATGTAGTTTTATGGAGTCCCAACCCTGATGTTATCAAGAAAAGAATATGTGACTTTATTATTTTGTTCACATATAATCATATGTTATAAACATCACCATAATTGTAGATTATCTCTACCCTTAAGTTGGATGGACATTTATGGCCAAACTCTAGCTAAGATTTCACCCAACGTTACCAAAACACTTTCCAATGTGAAAGACTAATGGATATACACTGATCACATCATCATCATGGTTGTTGATCATAATGTGGACCATTTTCAACTTCCCAAGTTCATTCCTAACAAGGTGGTTGAACATTAAATTACCTTTTAGATATAAAATGGTGTAGATGAGGATCCAACAAAATAAAAAAAGGGAACTTTTCATAGCTCCCATCTAACTATTTTGAAAATGAAATATACTTATAGGAAGCATTTTAAGGAAGTTGGAAATGCAATGAAAGGATATGCATTGGCCACTCTACCCCATAGGGATTAGGACCCACATAGGAGAGTCTAATAAAATATCAACAGCCTAGGCATCACATATAAACATGAGCCATTTGACCATGACTTGTTATTTTTTAATGCCAAGGATTATGAGTGTATGCATCTAAATTCATTTGCTTCATTTAACATCATTAATATTACTATTAGTCGACACTAATTTTATTGATCCCATCTAATAATATTTATCCCCACTAATTTATCCCATTTTATTTAATATATCCCCCATCAATATGTATTCACTAACTATAGTCTTATCCCACTTCTTCATTAATTCTCCTAATCATTTTTGATCTTATACTAATCCTCACTTATCTATTATTTGGGAATTTTAAATACCCAAAGCCCACTTACCTACCTATCCTTAGTCTTTCATAAAAGCCTACACCCTCCTAGATTCTCTAGAATATTTTGATCACTCACCTAACCTCCCTTTAATAATCATTAACTCATAATGGATTCTAGAATTCTCCAATTCTAGATTCCTCTCTATTCTCACACTTCCTCTCTATAAGCCTCTAAATCTAGAGGTTTTTAAGAAATTTTAAATTACTTAGATAATCATTAGCCATGGATTTCAATGCCCCAAGATTGAATTTCATCTATTGATCATTCTCTCCACAATATATTTAAATCAACCCATCCCTCTAAGGAAAATGAACTATTGAAACATTGAATCTATCTATCAAGTTCATGAAGTATTCATGCCAAACAAATTCTTGAACCCAATATCAACATCCTTTGATGAAGCAACATAATTTCAAAATTCTAAGTCTAAGGTAATCTCAATCCCATTCCTCTTATTTTTATCTATTTAATCATGTTTTAGAGTAATTATCTTTAGTATTAGAATGTTGGTCTAAAGTATTCATTCATTTAGTTACATTTTATCCTAATGTATCTAGACATTGCCTAGGTAGTTTGATGCTTTGGGTTGATTAAATTGCATATTTTAATATATATTTCTCAAATTTCACACTAAAATGTGGAAGTAAAATAAAGAGGAGTGATATTGAGCTTTATCAAAGACTTATTGAGGGTGATATAAGCCAATCCCTCCCTTACACTTAACCAAACTAAATTCAAGATCCCACTACCAGGAGGATGGAGATGATCTAACTTTTGGAGTGGAAATCCATACCAATAGACAACAAACTAGGGACAAGATCCCAAACATCCATCCATGGATCAATAACAACCACAAGAGCATGAGTAGGTTACAGGGGAAGTATTAGTGGCTTAATAACATGAAAAATGTCAAGATTTATAAGATATTCCTTACTCTACACAATAAAAAGATAAATAAACTCATCTAGTTCAAGCATCATCAATTAAACTAAGGATATTTAAGTAATAATTAGCATAAGAGTTGATACAAGAAAAGGACAACACATGTAGGGAAGAGATGGAGGTCATTTTATTAGATTAGATCCTAAAAATATCACTCTTTCATATTGGGCCAAGGAGTTAGAAGTTTCAACCTTTAAGAGTCCAAATATGAATATTATTAAGCTTCCCAATATAAGCTCACTTTTTGACAAAGCCACAACCTCAATATAGATGGTTTGAAAAAGAAATACTGAGGATAACACTAGGAGAGGATTGATTTTAACAAAAAGGAAAGAAATTTATTCCCTTTAAAAAGGGTAGAATAGGAAGAAGTGTTAGTCCCAATATATTGAGGACATCAATTCCTATATGGAGACCCATACTGAGGTAGTACTAGCCATCCATGAGGGAATAGAGATAGACAAACAAGAACTAGAAAAATAGTTGGAATCTCTTAGAGAACATGAACAAGTGATACAAGTTTCCCTAAGTATAAATAATATGTACAAAATGTGGTACTTAGGTTGTATGAAATTACGGATACAATTCATTCTTTTAGATTCTAATTAGCTCTGCATGTGAATTCAATAATAATATTGTTTAATATTCTTAGATAAAATGATAATAAATTAAATTTATTGGTATTATACAACCCTAAAAGTCATTCAACCACCTAGATCTGATGACCCCTTTAGAGACACCTAATGTATTTAATTTATCTCTCATCAAAACACAAGAGGACTGGGATTGGGTGTCGTATTTTGAATCTTTGGTGAATAATCTTGAAAAAAAGAAAATAAAACAACATAAACTCTTGATGAGCTTAAATTAATAGGAGTCCAAGACAACGTGGGAAAGTTGGTAGATCAGACCATTTTTGATCAGATGATTCAACAAGTTTTAGATGGTTTCACACAAATTTTACAAAGATTGATATTGAATCATATTGAATAAGAATTGAGCATAGACTAGAAGAAGTCGATAGAGGTAGAGTTCTTCCAAGTTAGATTTCAAGCCACCAAGATAGAGCATATATGCCTAATGAAATGAACAAGTAGGGTAACTAGACCTCATCTTCTTGACAATAACTTAAGTTTTTCTCAACATGCTAAGGATTAAAAGTATTAACAAGAGTTATATGAAAATAAGAAAGCAATATCAGTGCCACCTACTTGTTCTACTCTTTATACACCACCTATTATGCTAATATGAACATTGTCATAAAATTTAACCCCTTCTAGTTCAATAACTACATCAATACCACCTCATATTTTAGCTCCAACTATAACTCTAATCCAAATAATGAGTGCATCACCAATTATAGTTATAGTCACCACATCTTCAACAAAGAACATAATGGTAGTTGCAACAATTATTCTAAAAAGTGTTAAGAAAGAGCCAATTTAGACTAAAGTTAAAAGCTATTTTTTACAATCTTACATGTAACGTTTGTGAATTAATAGGTAAGTTTTAGTTACATCCATGTTATAATTAAATAAATTATTTTTTCCAACATGCACATGTCTCATGTCTAAGGTATATATATGTTATGACATCTAACTGAGACTTATGATTTAGTCATTCAAGATGTAATAAAAGTTCTCTAAATTTGGAGGATGAGGTGACTCCTTCCCCAAGTTCTTTATATACATGTAGAACCCTCTTTTCAAAGGGTCAAAGTTTGGGATTAATATATAGGAAGAGATCAAGAGATTGATTGCCATGCCACTATGTTTTTTCTTTCTTATTCTTTTTTTGTGTTAATTAAATTGAATGTTTCTTTGTCTGTATTAATTTAATAAATTTTAAGTGTGTTATTGTTATATATGAATCTAATTATTTTAGATTAATGAATACTAATCTTAGATTTTTAATTGAAATTGAGGATTGATAGGTTTCATTGGGTCAAGCATTTGGTAAATTTTGAATTGATAATTTAAGGTGCGTAGATGTATCTCTTTTGATATATTACTCTAGGCATGAGTCATTTATACCATAGACAACTTTCTATTATAAACTATAATCTCTTAAATAAGGGTATATAATAATGGCCCTTATAATAAAAACCTTTAGTTGAGATAATTGAACATCCTATATCTCCTATCCCATAATACTAACCATGATTGTTCATGAGTGTGAAATATCTTCAAATGATAAACATTGGTATTGGAAATACTTGTCCACCAAATAAATAGTCTTATAAGCTACATTTTATGAGCACAAAACCTTCTTTTATGCCTTACCCCCCTTTTAAGTTTATTTTAGATCTACCAACCTTATAATAGTTTTCCACCCATCTAACTCACTCAGTGATTACTTTCTGGTATATTACATGCATCCATCCATGAAACATGGTTAAATAACCCATAGGATCAATATACTATTTCATCACCAATTTGTTCAACCATATACATCCAACTCATGCCCTAGAGTGTAACCTTATTCTATAGAGATCCCATAATATTAGAGTCTACCTCATTTAGAATTTCTAAAGTATGCATAGAACCCACATCAATAAATACTAGTTGTAAGTACATATTGAAATCATATAACTAAAGTTCTTAATATCAAATGCCTCAATCAACTTATGGAATTCCATTGACAAATAATAATATAAAGGATAAATTGATAATCTAAAGATCAACTCTAATCATAACCATAAATCAATCTTGCATGTTTTATCTAAATATCAAAGATAAAAATATCATCAACTTATATCATATTACAACTATAATTAATGAAATTAATTACATAAATAATTTAACTCATCTACAAACAACTATCAAAACTCAAAGATAAATAATTAGTGTATCAACAATCTTTCACATGAAATTCAATGAATCCAAAATTGCCTTGCTAATTTCAATTATCCTAACCATGAGTGGCCCTAGACCACCCTAACCATCAGTTGGATAGAGATCAAGTTAGTAGAAAAATGGTGGAGAAAGGATAATCAAAACACATTGAGCTTGACATAATAGAAAATCAAATAAGTAAAATAAATGAACCACACATTCCTATTCCATATCATCAAGATCCATTAACTTGGCACATGATTGTGACTATCACTCATTCCTTTGAGCTTTTTGATTTATGAGTCATATTTTATTTAAAGAATATAATATAACATGTAAATACTTGTTATGCAATTATATTACAATCATCCACAAATAACATTTTAATAAATATTATGGAGTTAAAATAATAACTCTTTAAAAATAGGTCAACAACTTCAACCAACCAAAAATGATAAGTTAACACCCAACATAAAGTTGTGGGTTAAAGTTTTACCAAAATAGCCTTTACCAAAAATTTAATAGAATAAAAAAACTATAATGATATAAATGTAATCATAACAATAAAATTAGACAATTTATCAAAATTTCCAAACATAAGTCAACTCATAATGACTTTGAATAAAATCCAACATTATGACCAAAATCAAACAAATAATCTAAATAGGGTTTAATAAACCTGAGTCAACTCATAAGGTGTAAATCATTTAATATAATTACATCCATCATGCTCATGAACACTAAATAATAATAAAATATTATTTTTCCAAAACCCTAATGATTATTCAAAACACTTGGAGGATAAAAAATGTCATTACCCTTAATAATGTCTATGATTCCAACATGCCCAACAGGGTTTGGTAATTAAAATACAACATTACCCAAAATCTTGAATGACCCAACTATGGTTTAAAATACTCATAAAAATTTACAAACTAATACCCCATAAAATAATACACATCTATGACCTTAGTATAATGACATAAAAATAACAATAAAACCAACAATAAAACCAACAATAATAACAAATATAATAAAATGTATGTGCCTATTTTATGTCCAAAACAAGCAATGGTCATGTTACATAATGCTCACCATCAATTTTTATAATATAAAAAAAACAAAAACCAAACACCATTTGAATATGATTCAATTCTACATTTCTATCTATCTGAATAATTAATCCATTTAAAGTAAAATACTATAATTATTGCTACACAAAAAACCTAGTTTAAATGATTAGATATACTCAAAAAATCAACCCAAAATTTAAATACTTCACTTGGAGTCTTTTAATTGACCATATAAGAGAGATTACCTTGTTTCACAGGCTTCTAAGCTCCTAAAAAAAGGAAAATGCCAAATAACACAATCCCCATACTTCAATAAAAACCAGTCGAGCCATACAACCAAATCAAACCCCAAAAAAACTATACTAAACTTCCACATGGATGACAAGATACATGATTAACTATAATTTGTGCCCAAGAAAAAATCATGAAATTAACTTCATGTTCACCTCTCATGAATGTCATACCCATGATTTTAATAGAGTCTCCACAAATTTTAGTGATTCTAAAATAAGCAAAATAATCAAAAGAAAACCCTAAAACCCATTTTGGAAGAGTCTTGATCTAATGGAATTGTGTTAGGAGCCAATGCCATGGCCCTATAGTTGAATCTAAAAACAAAACAACCACCACTAATGCCAATGCTCAAGGTGGGTCATGGCCCCAACAATACCTTGGCATAAAGCCAAGCCATAACTTGGTGTAATAAACAATGAATGCCATAATAATTCAAAACCATAACAAAGCCCTTCATTAATCCACATAGTAGATAAAACATGTTTTTAAAATCCTTAAATTATATCAAATTTTTATATTGTTCATTAAAAAAAATAGGACCAAGATAATTGTGTAAGGTACTAAAGAGTTAAATACATAAAAAATTTGACTATGAATATAAGAGTATCTAGTGACCAATGCAATTTTGAAGTCGACAAGTCATAAATATAGAAAAAAACATAATGAAAAAAAATTACTAAAATAAAAAGTCAAATAGTTAGTAATAGTCACAAGATTAACATAACTCAATAAAGCTACCAAGTCCAAAAATTAAACTCATCTAGTAAAGTAGTGACTCTACAAAAGTTGAAATTGAATAAGAATAAATAAATAATGAAATAAAACCTAAAATTATAAACACTTATCACTTAAATAAAGTAAACAAAATGACTCAATCAACAATACCATCAATCTCATTCTGCTAATAGAATTTACTTTTTTTTATTTTATTCATGTTATTTTTCCACATTTTTCTATTAATCGGGTATTAACCCAACCTATCTCAAGTACCAATCCCTAAATTCAATCAATAAACCATCAACAATATCTGGATATCTGAAAATAATAAATGCAATATTATCATTTAAATAATATAAGTAAGTTGAATAACTAATCAATAACACATTAAACATAAATATCCATTGCTATAATGATTAGTATATCAAATGATTTTTTCAAAAAAAAAATCATGGATCAACATTGATCTCATAGATGTATCGCAATAATAAAATAAACAAATATGTCTGAAATATTTTTAAACTAAACTATATCAATAAATGAAATAAATCTAGGTCAAATAGGGTCATGCGATTATAATTATAGGAGACAAAACTACAGTAACTATAAATCTAAAAATTATAACTATATGAGTGAGAAATATAGATGAAATAATTATAAGGACCATAACTAAATAAGGTGTAACTATATAATATGTGACTTGAGGTTCTATGATTTTATACTTAGGAAGCCATGTAAGTACTACATCATGTTAGTGTTCATGTTATTTAAGTATCTAATATGATATGCCACAAATGGTAAATGGTTTATTATCATGAAAAAAATTAAGACAATGGTGTAATGTGTATAGTATATCTATAATTTTATTTATCCATGGCTTTCTAAGTAATTGATCATATGTCTAATTACTTAATAGTATAATAAACCATACTAATAATACCTTAGGACCTATAGTAATAGGGAATTTAATACCCTTAAGTGGTGTCCACATAAAACCATCATAACTCTTAATAACCATGGCTATATCATGTAACTCATGTTGATTATACCAAATAATATAAATGAAAGAAATTGTACATAAGTTTTAACTTGAATAATTGTCAACCATACTTACATGTGTAATCATAATTTGTGAATCAATGAAATAATGTATTAGTAATGTACCATTGTTATATTTATCTAGTTTAATATCATGTTCTAAAAAATTATTATATGGAACTTGTAAATGTATAAACATACCTATAATCCCATATAATATATGAGCATTCTAAATTATTTTTTGTTGAGTAGTTATTATCATGTCAACATTGTCTTGATTTGGAGTATCATGATTTGGAAGTGTATTGTTAAATATTTTTAGGTGATTGTCTAGAGTGAAAAATTATTCATTCAATTAAAACTATTATATATTTACACATGAATAAAATTGTTTTCAATTCTATCATACATATTATGTCTTGATGTATAGTATATATTCTATTATAATTGGAATATATATGGTGCTCATAATAGTTTCTAGGTAAAGGTCAAGATATATGTGACTGAGGATGTGAAGGAAAAAAGATCATGCTACCTCTAAGAAAACATTTAGGCACTTTGTGATGGATTTTGTATAACCTTGTAAATTTAATAGGTGCTTTAGAAAGATTAACAAGCACATCAGGTGGTTTTGATACAAAATTTAATATATTTTGTTATCATTATTAGCTTAAAAAGTGGATGTATCATTAACCCTAGCATTATATTTTGATTTAACTTGATATTTTTATATACTATAGATATGGAAATTGGACCCATACTTAAGCATTTTGGCATAAAAAGTTTAATCTTATAGTTTGAACCATATGCAAATACTCATTGAAATATTGATACACATTAAATGTTACTTTTTATTTAATATTTTGAAACAAACAATAGGATAAATGATTTATATATTACTATAATTCATTTAGTGATATATTTTTATAAGCATGGTTTTTAATTTAAACACATACTCACTAACATTATCATTAGGTCAGTTTTTAAGTTGGGAAAGTTCTTAAAATGTGACATTTTGGCTAATGTTGTTAGAAAATCTAAACAATAAGGTATCATCCAAATCATTAAATTAAACTTGTCTTTCAATGAATTATAAAAAATATAGGAAAAATATTAATCATAAATATGTAGAAAAAATAAAGGATAAGGAATATAAGGATACAAAATTATGTGAAGGATCACCTTTGTCATTATATACTTCAAATTTTAGCACAACAAACCTAGTAGGAAAAGTGTGATACCTTATAAGTCAATGAGTTGTGTAATTTATCATGAGAGGTGACCACATTTGTAAATCATTCATATCCTTTGGATTTTTTTTAAAATTTAACTTATATATGTATGTATGTATGTATGTATGTATGTGTGTATTAGTCTTGGTGAAATAACTAAATATTTTATTTCTAGACATGATAACAATACTTTGGATCATACACATGATACTACATCTAATTATGCATTGATTATATATAATCAATTCATCATTAGATGTAGTATCATGTGTATGAGTATATAATCAATGCATCATTAGATGTAGTATCATGTGTATGAGCCAAAGTATTGTTAGCATGTCTAAAAATAAAAAAATTAGTTATTTCACCAAGTCTAATACCAATATCTGTAACATGAAGAAGAGTGAGATGGATGATTAATAATATGAGGCACATGATAATTAGTAGGATAATAAATAATTTGAATATAATGAGTAGGTTGAGCCACATAATTAATAAAAAGAGCACTAGGAATACCAGCATTCACATATGATGTAGAAGTAGAAGATAAAGTAGATTAGAAATATTTAAAGTATCGTTAGTAACATATTTAGTATCAGTCATATATTCCTTATCAAAATTTTTATTTTGCACTTATTTTGATGTAAACAATAGTCTTCTAGTTTATAAATATTGTCCTTAATCAATTGTCTACAAGAAAGAGAGAAATTTAACTTTTTATTAATTTAAAACATCATAGTTATCATCCATAACATTGTAATACATGTCATTATCATGACCATAATTTTAATCATGTTAAACATAAACATATTAACCATCACATTTTTACCATTTACATTATCAACCATAGACATGAAAAATATTTTTAGTAACAAATGGAAATTTTTACTTATAAAAATTATAAACTAATGAATCTAAATAAAATTATTAGTAAAAAGAATAAATATAGTACATTACCTTATGGGGATTTAATATACAAATTTATTAATTGGTATAATATGTAAACATGGATAACATATAAAACACAAATAAATTTAGGGAAAATGATAGAGTAATAATAAACACACCAAAATATAAGAATCATATTTTTAATTTTGATTTAGACTTTGGGAAGTGAATGAAGAAACAATCTAACCCTAAGGTTGTGTAAGAGTATCAATTTCACCAAAATGCTTTACTAAGTTTTAGTTTAAGTGTACATAATTTAATAAAACATTATAATCTAATCAAATCAATCAAATATATAAAATTATAGTAATCATACCACCCTAACATTCTAAAATTTAGAATTGAAAGCCTAAATAATATATAAAATTAATGAATTTGAAGAGATGGATAAATAGAGATGTGTACCTTACTCTAAATTGTCTAGATTATGGATTTCGATTATGATACTAGAAAATAAGTTTTGGGACTCTGTAGACTAAAAACATTATATTTTATTTTATTCTTAATGGTGACTAAAATCACCCAACACCAATTAAGGTATACAAGAACTATATGACTAGTTATAATAGGTTTTGTGCAGTTTTAGTAGACAACTACAATTATGGTAATTTTGGTGGTATGTATTCAAAATGTTTTAACAACAATATAAGTTTGCGGAACTAGAATCACTTGGTATAATTATTTTCCAAAAGTCATATGAATTACTTCTCCTTTAATATAACCATAATTCACCAACAATTAACAATAATATATAACATTATTAAGGTTAGTGGACTATGTCTCTTTAAGGGTTGTAGTTAATATATTAAATGATTAGAATCAAGGATCAACTTATTTATGGTGCTTAGTTAGTGTTCCAAACCCAATATTATAGAAATGAATTCACATATTATTCCCATTTATTCAATTAAAACTATATGATTTTCTATGCAGAATTATTTTGGTACATGTGTGTTTGAAAAAGACTTGGATTAATGATGAGAAAAAACTTGGTTAAATGCGTAGATGTTACAACCTTACATTCAGATACACTATGTTGTTATTGGCATGCTAGCTTAGTAAGACTATCCTATCTTGATTAACATTCTAACTGATTATTAGAGTTTTTTTTTTTTTTTAAGATTTTATGATTCTTTAATAATGATTATTAATTATATTTCATTATTTCAGTAGATATATATGCCTACTTTAGTTATGACATATTGTTTTATTTTGTTTAAATCATATTTTGTTACTAGATGATATATATTCCTTAAGTACGTACCAATGATGTTATACTCAATGCTTATAGGAATAGGTCAAGTGAGATAAGCTCATTGGTGGATTTTGATCATTGGGAAAATAATGGAAAAGTTTATAAGGATTGGTATCGACAGGTAAAACCTGTGTCAATTTTAACCATGGGTCATATTGAGTCTTTATTTTTTAGTTGCTTCATATTTACTATCTTTCTTCTTCTTCTTCTTCTTCTTATTATTATTATTATTATTATTATTATTATTATTATTATTATTGATTGATTGATTATGTCATAATTTCATGCTTACCTTATTATTTATTATATTTAATGAGTCATCAAGTCATTATTTTGGTCTCCGTTCATATCATATGTTTGAACTCCATTTCATGTGAGTGTGCATACGGGGTCTCCTTGACATTATTGGTTTAAAATATATCTTTTTTTTTCCAATTTTTGGACCCTAGTCATGTTATTATAATTTAATAATGGGTTATTTTGTAATAGATAGATCATGGCATTGTTCTTTGATTCCCATAGTATTATTACATTTAAATTTCTTAGTTTATATTTTAATTAATTGGTTAAACCCCAATGTGGGTCATTGACTTCTCTAAACATATTATAAATGTGTTATTCTTTGGTAATCACTTGGATTTTATGAATATGACTTGGAGTTATTTGTGTAATTATGACTTATCTTAACCTATTTCTGATTGCGTGACTTAGTGTTTTTGGATGGAAAGATTGGGTAGAGTTTTAGCGAAATATATTGAGGAAAAAATTACAATGGTAGTTGAAATCATTATTATTTTATTCAGGTCTAGCATCCCACTAATGCCATTTTTTATACATTGACATTTTGGGGAAAACCTAGGATGGAGATCCCTTCTTGGGATAAAAATTCTAGGAAAGCAACATGGCATGGGGATTGGGGAGTTTTTCACAGGTGAAGTTTTATTGTTTGATGTAAAATCCCTAGTATTCGACCACACACATGGGAACTAGGGAAAGGTTGGGGTAAGATATATATGTAGGGTCCTTAGTCCTCTAGGGTTTTTGAGTATATTAAAATGGGCAAGGAAAATAGCAAATGAAAAAATAACATGACATTACTACACCCTACATCATTCTAAGTGAGTAGATTTATTTTTTTAAAGGAAATTGATTGGGTTTGTTGATTTTCCTATAAAATGGATTTTGAGAAAAATATTTGAATGAAAATTTAAATTAGTATGGGTTAAGTATGAAGTGAGGAGACTTCATAATGAACCCATAATGCATTAAATTGAATGAATCCCTATTATGGGTTCCATTGTATTCTTCCACTATTTTATTATAATTGTTAGTATTTAAATCATGTTATGTTGGGTGAACCTGGAAGGTTAGATTTGGAATGATTTATGTTGACCACATTATTTATACATGGAAAATTGAGAATTCAATTTTATCATCTCATATTTTAGAAAATAATACCATTTTGACTTGGGTTATTATCTATTATTGTTGAAGCCCTAACTGGGTGAACAAGTCTATCATTACCCAGGATTTATAAATTAAATCTTATTTTGGTATACACTAGATGCAAACTAGCTAATAATACCCTTTACTTCCATGAATATTTTTTTTTGTACAACTAGAACCCTCTATGTGACCATTTTGACCCTATTGTGGGGTAAGGGAAAACTAATAAGTTTATCATGATTAGATATCCTTAGGACTTTGTTTCATTACCAACATTTGTATGGAAAAATTAATGATTTTATATTATGAAAAGGCTAAATATTTAATAGATGATAAATTTTAGCACTTATATGCCCTTATACTAGATTTTGGAGGTTATTATGGGGTGTACCCCTTTTTGTAATTAGCTTGTTTTTGTTTTTGATTAATAGATGTAATCATAACTCCCTATATAAACACTATTTGATTTTAAAGGGGTGTGGGAGTTAATATAGTTGTATGCGAAACAATGGACTGTTGGTTTAAGCTCCACCAAATGTTTAATTTTTGAATTGATTTATAGATCTATTAGTTGAGAGGTTTCATTTAGGAATCTCTCTTCAAAAAGTTGGTAGTTCACTGGTTAAAGTAAATACTTATAATGATTTAATTCATTAAATACAAGAAATGGATTGGTGGGTTTCAATGTAGTGTTGAGTCATTTCCCATGAATTTTAACATATAAAACAATGGGCTGTATAAACTTACCTAGATTCGTGCAAACATATCGCCCTTGATCGAATGGGACTATTCATGGATTTTTAGAAACTATTTTTGTTAAGATTTTGTTGACATCCTCTAATCTTTGTTATATGTGTGACTATGATTGTCTTGTAACAACTTTTGTCAGTTTCTATCTTGATTAAATGACTATACTTGTGGATTATGAATGAAATACTATCTCATATGAACTTATGTTTTGAAGGATAGCTGCCCCTACAGGTGTCACTTAGTGTTTTGAACCTTTTTATTAATTTTTGTTAATCATGTGTTTACCCTTTTTATTCATTTTATTATCATGAAGTATGACCATGGATTATGTCACTTGTATGCTCATAATTTCTCAGTAAAATCCGAACACTTGATTCCACCATTTAGATGATGGTTAGGGTGGTGAGGGCCATTGATTGTTTGGCTCATCAAGGTATAATTTAGGTTTTTGGCACCTTGGGGATTGATTACTCATCTCCTATTTAATTGGATTTCCATGCTTACAACTACTTACTCCAACATTTTAAGTATATTATATATGTTGATGTTTAGAAATGACTACAATAGCTTTATTTGATGTAATTAAATTCTTATGATTATGTTATGAGACTTGTATAATGTATTATGATGATTTTTAATTATTATGTTAGTGATACACATGCATGGTGATGCATACCACCTATAGGGTAGTATCACAATGCATGGGTATCGAGCACTAGTTAACTCTATTATGTAATTTTGATTTTTCATGTTTATTATATTGTTGTATGATGGTACTCTTGTAAATACATGATAAAATTAAAAGCTAGTTGTTTATACTATTAATTAATAATACATGTATCCATATGAATAATAGTACTCTTGACAGTTCTGATCCTTCTAAATTCATATTCTATAATGTTCTATCTTTACCATTTTGGCATACAAAAATGAACTATACCAATGTTATTCTTGTTTAAATTTTAGATATGAAGGGTATATTACCTTGAGGTGCATTACATGTTTTAACTCTATAAGCTATTGATTGTTTTGATAAACTTATATGGTTATATTGAAAACCATAAATAAGATTATAACATTATGAATAAAGATGAAAATTAGCCTTGAGGGTAAATTTATCATTACTAAGTTATTGGTTTATTTTGATTTCAGTGGTTACCTATTTGAATTTCCCCTTATTTATTAAGTATGAAGATTTGGAATTAATTGATGAAGCTTCGTATTGAGTAATAAACACTTGATGAAGGTTTTCTAAACATGATTTGTAGTTATTAATTCATATAATACTACATAAGTTGAGTTAAGTTTACAAAAACTATTTTTCTTTGGTAAATCATTATTCTAGACTAAATGGAAAATATAGTATTATTATCTTCTTATTATAATGAAATTTTGATATTTTTCCATGAGAATTTGAAACAATATTGACGTAATGTTTCTATAGGAAAAAAATTAGCTAGTCTTGCTAAACCTTTTGTGAGTTATTTGAATAACCTATGCCTTCAACCGGTTTATGCATTTATTCTATGTTGTTGTGACTAAAGTGATTATATACAACCATAATAAGTAGTTCTTCTAATCTCATAGAGTGACTTATTTCATCATATATTGATCATATTAATCCTTAATAGAGAGATAAATTTGCTCTTACACCCTATTTAGAAATATGGGTATTATGGTTGCCTTGTAAATATGTTATAACTTACACTAAAATTTTTATGTATAACATTTAATAAAGTTTAATCTTAATTATAGTCAATCTCCTTGGGTTCAATATAGAAATTGAATAATTAAGGATGAATAGATAGAAACCTTTTTAATAATTATGGCTCCATTTTAATATGCATTTCTATGAAATAAAGAAAATCCTCATAGTTGGAATGTGTTAGCTATTCATATTTAATCTAATGGAAGTTATGAATTATTTAAATGAATACTTTCATTTAGTACACCTACATGTATGTGGGAATGTTTTGGCATATGTCATATAAACTTCAAGGACATCGAGTTAATAATTTTAATAAAGTAAACATGGATTAGTAAACTTATTTCTGAAATCAATTAAGTGATGTGAATCAATTTTGTATGAGAATTTAGGGATTATGTTTTAAGGCACCTTGAAGTTAACCATTTATAAATCATGTTTGCTTATTGCCTAAAGTGATAATATATAAGAGATCAATTTTAATACAGGGATGGACTATGCCACATGATGTATAGGAAGTATATGTTACATCCACATGCTGTTATGGCATTGAATAACTAGTTAACTTGTGTGTGTGTGTGTGTGTGTGTGTGTGTGTGTGTGTGTGTGTGTGTGTGTGTGTGTGTGTGTATGTATATATGTATATATATATGTATATATATGTATATATATATACATATATATACATACATACATATATATGTATGTATACATATATATATATATATGTATGTATATATATATATATACATACATATATATATATATGTATGTATATATATACATATACATATATATATATATATATATATATATATATATATATATATATATATATGTATGTATATATATATATGTCTATATATATATATACATATATACATATATATATATTAAGTTTATAGTTGTTTATGTCTTAACTTCCAGTTAAGGTCAAAGGGATATTTATCTCTGACTACTCCCCCTATTAGGAATGTTTATTTAATTATACTTAAAATAGATAATACTAGTATGAAATATTTTATGTATGGTAAGATAGTACATATCTCCTCCTGACTAGTTGTTAGATGAATTACTTGAAAGTAAGTGATGTAATCAGGTTATGGATGGTAATGGTAAAGATACCGATACTAACTACTTGATATCAATTCTTTCTCTTGAATTATGGAATTATTAGTATCCAAGACAATCCCTCAACCCCTTAAAGAAGGTGAATGGTAACATAACCATAGGTTTGAGATTTGATTTATGGAATACAAACAAGTAGTACCATTGAGTTACACAATCTTGGTAACTAGTTCAGTAGCTCAAGTTTGTTGGTTAGATTTCATAAGTTTTTGATCGGTATGAATAATTAATGAGGAATTTCTTGGGAAATCAATCATACCTAATAATTTAATTACTTGAGGGTTGATTTATTTTATCTATAATGACCTTTTATTGTTTCCCTCATATCATGATCGTGTTTAAGACTAAGTCAAATGACAAGGTTGTCTACTCTAATACTCTTGTCTATTAGCTATGTAGTAGATGTGGGTATGATAGGTAGTATATATTATCTTCAATTATTAAATGGGACTCTATTATATTCTTAGGATATTTTATTAGGGTTAACTGATCACTAAATGGTCCTATTGGTGGGAGTTACTAGTGATTTTAAAGAGTTTGGAGTCTATCAACATGATTATACATATCGATACACCCCAAAATATATGCTCCTAAACTATTTACTTATGACTTAATCTTAGTTACATGTATTTTATAGACTAATAGAGTTCTGGTTGTGAGCACCTTATGTGAAAATCCCTTTAGATGTCTCACATTTCTAGGTTATGTTTGGTCCTATCACACAGTGCCACTTTGTAATCTAAAAAGAAGTAATTCCCAAATTTTTGTGCATTTGTTTCATCTATTATCAAAGTAGTGTTTTTATTTTAGGGAACTATGGGACTTGAAAATTTTCTACTTTGATAATAATGAATTGTTCTAATTAGATAGAATTGTGAAGTGATATGTAAGTACACTTAGCCTTTTGGGCTAAATAAGAAGGTGTTATTATATAATTCTAGTATGCTAGAAGTTATATGCATTTCTCAAAATAAATGAGGGAATATAAATTACTAAAATGATAATTATTATCACCCCTAGACTTGGTTGGGTTATCCCTTCCCAAATATATTTTTATTAGGGAAAGCCTCACCTATCAACCATTGACTTGTATGGGAAAGTTGATGGGAGTTAGGTGAAAAAGGATTCAATTTTAGAATGAATGGAATAATGTCTGATATCTATTTTTGGCTTGTATGGGAAATCCTTCCCTATATTCTTGGGACATTATGACCTAAGGAAGACCAAGAGTTAAACATAATTTGGAAGGCTTAATAGGGTGTGAGATGCTGATTTACTTAAGTAAGTCAGTAGAGCTTAAACTCTCCACTTGTAAATGGAGTGACTTGAGCCATTGGGAACCTATGAAATTTGAATGACTATGATAATCATTTTTAGTTCTATGGATAAATGCTTGAAAATTATTGCTTAGGGAACCAGATATTTTGTTATTAATTGATTTAAAAGATCTCAAATGCTGAATTTTATAGATATAGCATAACACTTTAAAGTGAGTGGTTTTAGTGGAGTAAAAATCCACTCCATTGGTTTAATCTTCTCACTAGTTATCAAAGTTTCCCCTTACCCATTGTTCTTGAATATAAAAAAAATTATTTGAAAGTTGTGGCAAGTAACTATAAATTCTACCTTGGCCTAGGTATTGCTATACATGACTAATGGAAGACATGAAAAAGTTTAAAATTACTGTAACACGTTCTTGGGAAGTATTTTTTTGTCTAAGGTAATGGACTTATAAGTAAAAAACAATAAGGTTTTTCTATCTAATACACTATTATGGTTGGCTAATTGTAACCATGATGTATCCTAAAAATGGATAAACATTATGAGGTGTTGGAAAGCATATGCTCTCAGCTTATTTAGGCTTGATATCATTATGAGAATTTGGCCTCTTTTAAGATGAATGAAGAAGCATGTGGTTTTGTAAATCAAAGGATATAAGCTATTAAGTTTGTCAGTATGTTATGATTCCATGATGATGTTTATTTTGATCATGGATATGTTTTAATGTTATAAGGATGTTATGTTAATCATTGATATGTTTTGTGCCTACAAGGGTGTTTATTTGATCTTGGGTTGAGTTTTGGCTTCCAGGATAATGTTTATTTTAATTGAAATTAATGATTATGGGGGATTGTAATTCCCATGGTAATGATATAACATTAACCTTGAGCCTTAGCTAAGCTCACCCTTTCTCAAAGTGATGTTGCATCAAAGAAAGAATAATTATTCAACCTTTGAATCATTGGAGTGAGTCAATTGGAAGAATAAAGAAATAATCTTGTTGTTAGAATCAAAAGACCATGCCTTGGTGACCATTGATAGCTTTTATGGGTGATCTATCCTATGATGTTAAGTCATAATATCTTAGGCAGACCAAGGATTTAACTCAAAGATGGAAGGCCTAACAACATGAATGTGAATGACTTGATTAGGCAAGTTATATACTTTTGGGAATCTCTTATGGTTATTAGGTATCATGAGTTATTTAATCCATAAAGCATATATATTGTTGGTAACTTTCAAAAGTCATGGAAATATATTTTTGAGCTCTGTTATAACACAACCTTCCTTGAAAGAAGGTGATCTTAAGCTCGATATCCCTTAGATTGAGGATGTTGTAATATATGATGGATAATTGATGTCATTGAGATGACATCTAGACATCAGGTATACCAATGAAAAACACATACCCTTATGCTTCACCAACAAGCATGTTTAATTATTTTAATGTAAAAATGCCTTATCATAACTACTTAAATATGAAGGTATGCCTATCTTATGTAGTTCCTTAATACATGTACATTTTTATATATTATATAAACACTTATGATGTGCGAAAGTAATCAGCCATGTGAATCATGTGAAAACTTTATGTTATTAACCTAGCCATAAATATGTTTAAAGTATATATATGTCATGTTTTATATGTGATCTTGTGTTTTTAAACCATGAAATTATAAATATATTTATGAACACTAATCACTTGTATAATGTAACACCTATTCTAAAATCAAATCCTCTCTTTAAAATTGCCAAAGTATAGTGTCGTGATGCATCTTATAATCTAGCATCATTGTTCTAGTTATGATAATCAATGAAAGTATGAGATTGAGGGTAGAGAAGCAATATATCCATAATGGTTTAGATAACATATAGCCTAGGGAGTGGAGCCCCTCATAGGCTAAAAATTGACTTCTCCCTTTTGCATCAAGCAACAACCTGATTCATTTAGAGTGTGCACCACAAGCACCACATATTAGCCATGAGATCTTCTTGCATAATGATCACCTTATTGTTAATTTTTCATTTATACACCTCTCATAGGTTGTTGTTAAATGACCCTTGTGAAATTTCCTTGATGTAACCTTGGGAAGCACTAGCTAGTCTTCCAAGTTGTATTTTTATGTAAAATCAACAAGGTAGTACTTGCTAGATCAAAAATATGTGATTGGTTGGTGTGTATAACCATGATGTGAAAAAAAGTATTGTTTTTTGTATATCTAGAATAAATACTCTAAAATGAATATTTTGATTTAAGGCATGACTTGAATGTATGTTTTTTTAATGCTTGAATAAAGAAATTTTAAGTCTTGATCAGGCATATTTGGAATCTTAGGTACCTTTAAATACTACCAAGAAGTGAGTACAAAATGGTGATGGGATTGTGATCCGTAGAATAATTTTATGAGCTAAAAAATTCATGGAGATCATGTTGTAAGCCATGGGTTTACATGTGAATTCCTAGAATGGCTTCTTTGATGTTTAGTGTGGGATGCTTCACTAACCCATGAATGGTGATTGTTGAATTAAAAGTAACAATACAATATTAGTTACTATCTCATGCAAATTTTTTGTGATGAATGTTTAGAAATTTATGCATAAGGCATAACATGTGTTGTGTAAAAACACTATTTTAGATTATAAAATATGATGGAATTTGATTGAATTATACCATTGCAACTGTTGTCATAAAGAGTTATAGAATTATGTGATTATATCTCCTCATAATAAGAAGAATGGTTAGTTGAAAATTGATTCACTATCAAAAATTTAATCTCAAATTTGTATTTAATATGAAAATGTTTGAATGCACTTATATTGAATGAGCCAATAACTGTAAATTTTTTCTTGAAAGGTATTATAATCTCTTTTGTTGGTAGTTAATGAGGTGAAAATTTTGTTCCCATCACTAGTAGTTTATGCTTTTGCCAGAATGTATTAAAATTCATGCCTACATAGGTGGCTTAATTTTTAAAGTCTCAATAGAGTTGTTTTAAAAATGGTGGCATATTGATGCTTTATGTTAAAATATGTGTAGATTTAGGCTAGTAGACCTATTTCTAAGGCTATAAATAGCTATTTAGTAGAAAATGAATGGTCCTATGAGTCATAAAGACTAAAATTATGCCTTGAGATAGGATATATGTGGATATATAGTGCTATAATAAGCTTATATATCTCCCCATTATTCTTCTTGGTGTCTCAAAAATGACACATGAGCCAATAAAACATTTTTTATGGATTTGTTTAAAGAAGATATGGTTGTGTTTATGATCATTCCTAGAATTTCAAGCAACTAAGGTTGAATGTCTCCATCCTATAAGTGTGTTACATCCTCATGCTATGAATATAAGTGATTTGGTGGTATTCTTAATGAATTTTATTATTGGTTTGTGAAAGTACATAATGAACATATCAATACTTGGTAGATTATGGTAAAATACCAAGGGTAGAATCATTGATGGTTACATAGTGAAACATGTTTTGAAAATAATGTTAGAGTCTCTTTGGATAGCTTGGTCCCTAGTTGATTAATTAGTTGTTAGAATGACTCTTCTCTAATAGGGGGAGGATGTTACAACTTCACCTCAATATGCATTATGTTGTTATTAGCATGCTAACTTAATAAGACTATCCTCGCCTGATTGGCATCCTAATCACTTATTATAGTTGTTTATTATATTTATATGTTATGATTTTGCTATCATGATTATTGATTATGATTCATTATTTTAGTATATGTATATGCTTACTTTAGTTATGGCATATTATTTTACTCTATTCATATCAAATTTTATAAATAAATGATATATATTTCTTGAGTAGGTATTGTTGATGTTTTATTCAGTATTTATAGGAATAGGTTGAGTACACTACGCTTGTTGGTGGATTTTAGCTATTAGGAAATTAACAGGAATGTTTATGAGTAGTGGGGATTTGTATTAACAAGTAAAACATGTGATAGTTAAATGCATGGGTCATATCATGCCTTTCTTTTGTGGTTTCTTCATTTTTACTATCTTTCTTATTATTATGTGTGTGATTTCTTACATTATCATTTCTTGGATTTAATAATTCATTAGGTCATTATTACTGGCCTATGTTCATATCACATGTTTAAACTCCATTTTATGTGAGTATGAATATGGGGTATCCTTGATGTTGTTAGTATAGACTATCTCTTTCTTCCTATTAAAACTAGTTATTTGACCTTCAACCCTAGCTATGGCATTATAATTTTATAATGGGTTATTTTGGCATAGATAGATGTTATCTTGGTTCCTTGACTCCCATAGTATTATTATGTTGAAATGTCTTATTTTATGTTTTAATGAATTAGTTAGACCCTAGTATGGGTCATTGCTTTCCTTAGACATATTAAATGTACTATTCCATGCTAAAATATTGGATTTTATGAGGATGACTTGGAATTATTTATTTTATTATGATTTAGCTTAACCTATTTTTGATTATGTGACTTAGTATGTTTGGGTGGAAATTTTGGGTAAAAAGATTTTGGAAAAACATTACATTGGTAGTTGAAATCATTATTGTTTTGTTCAGGTCTAACACCTCATTAACACCAATTTTTTTACATTTATGTTTTGGGAGAAACCCCAACATGGAGCTCCCTACCTAGGACAAATAACTTAGGCAAATAACATGACATGGGGGTTGGATATTTTTTCAAAGGTGAAGTTTTATTATTTTATATAAAGGTCATGGCATTCTTCTACACATGAGAGCTAGAGAAAATCTAAGATCATCTATAAATGTAGGGTATTGAGTCCTCAATCGTATGCAAGTAGATTTTTGTGGTGAAGGAAAAGAGCAATGGAATAAATAGTGTGGCCTCGCTGCTACCCTACATCAATATAAGTGAGTATATTTCTTATTTTAAATGAAATTGATTGGGTTTATTAATTTTCATGTATAATGGATTTTGAGAAAAAGCTTTGAATGAAAATTTGAACCACTACAGGTTCACTGTGAAGTTGGATACTTCACAATGAACCCATAATGTATTAAATTGAATGAATTCCCATTATGGGCTACATTGTATTCTTCCCTTGTTTTTATTTTGTAATTGTGGCTATCTAAACCATGTTGTTTTGGGCGAACCTAGAGGGTCAGATTTAGAACTATTTATGTCTACCACCTTGTTTATACATGGAAAATTGAGAATTAAATTTTATTACATTAGTTTTTAGAATAAAATACCATTTCAACTTGGGTTATTATTTGTTATTGTTGAAGATTTAACTAGGTTAAAAGGTATTTAATTACCCATGCTTCTTAAATTAAATCTTATTTTTATATACACTAGCTACAAACCAACTAATAGTACCATCTAATTTCATGAATAAATTCCTTTATACAATTGAAACCAACTGTGTGACCATTTTCACCTTGTTATGGGGTATGGCAAAATTGATAAGCTCATCATGATCAGATCTCCTTAGTACTATGTTTCATTTCCCAAATTTGCATGGGGAAATGTAACTATTTTATATTATGAGTAAGCTAAATATTTTATATATGGGTCATTTTATTCCTTATATGCCCTTGTGATAGCTTTAGGAGGTTATTATGGGGTGTACCCCTTTTCATAATTAGCTTGTTTTTATTTTGGATTAATGGATATAATCATAACTCCCTATATAAACTTTATTTGATTTTATAAGCATGTGCAAATTAATATAGTAGTATGGGAAATAACAAAATGTTGGTTTAAGCTCCACCAAGTGTTTAATTATGGCAATTATTTATAGCTCTATTAGTTGAGGGGTTTAGTTTGGGAAGAAATCTTCAACAAGTTAGTAGTATATTGGTTAAAGTAAATACTTGTAATGATTTAATTCGTTAAATATAAGAAAAGGATTTATTGGTTTTGATGTAGTGTTGAGTTATCACCCATGAATTTTGACATATAAACCAATGGGTTATATAAAATTTCTTGGATTGGTGAAAACATATACACCATGATCAAATGGGACTATTTATGGATTAAGGAAATTGATTTTGTTAAGGGTATGTTGATAGCTACTCATTTTTGTTAGATGGGTGATTGTGATTGTGTTGTTTCAACTATTTT
>JARHVA010007302.1:537500-540000 GCA_037957365.1 Torreya grandis | reverse complement strand
ATTTAAATATATATTATTATATAATAACCAAAATTGGATCCCTTGTACTTTTACAAAAGTCTCATAGCAATATATAATGTATATGCTAGACTTTATATAATTATTATAAACTACATAAAGATAAAAATGATGTTAAAAACCCACTAAATATAATATAAAACAAATTCATGATAGCTAAATATCGATGGAAATGAATGCAATTATTATTTATCATACAACCAATTCATGTTTAATGTTTACAAATTCATCCCTATGATAAGTAGTAATTATATATAATTTTTATAATAATTTCTTATATTTTAATATGTTCCTTAATTTTTATAGTATTTATACAAACCATATGTTATTGTCATGTATATTTATTTATGATGGTCCATGCATCTTCTGTCAAGCCCATTTGGATGTACTTTTTTCTCTTTATTTATTCCTCCTACCTTGAGATATAATTCAAGTGTTTAATTAATATTTTTGAGCCCACTAAAAATGTTAATGAGGTTTTGAGAGTGTTCATGAGGTTATTTTGATATTAATGTGGTACTTTTTGGCTTAGGTGCATGTGGCCCATTGTTCTTTATTTTTAATTTTTTTGATTGTATGATGTCTATTTGGGTGCAAATATGGCCTGAATTTCAATATGGTATTTATATAATTACACAATAATTATATTTCTTTTAGAGACAATAAATATAAATAATCTATAGAGAATATATTAATAATTCATATGTATTCTATACAAAATAAAGTAATCATTAGATAATTCTTTTTTTTAGAAGCCAATATATTTTAGGGACAATTTTTAGTACAAACTAAGGTTTACATGTCACTAGAATGATTTAAATTTATGTAATTTATTATTTTGAAATTTATATATAGTGTTTACTACTTCTTAAACCCCTAAAAGTTTCTATATATTTCCATTATTCACCTTAATTATTTTAGACCTATGAATTTCACTTTATTTTCCTTAATATTTAAATATCATGGCCATTGAATGGAAAGGAGGATAAATTTTGTTTGCAATTACACATAGTCCATTAATTATAATTTTATCTCCAGTCCTAAAATGATTATTATTTTTTATATATTATGTAAATTTAAAAATCAAATTAATATTTATTTTAAGGTTCTAATAATCCATATATTAAGGTCACTTCCAATTATACTTTCCTAAACTTCTTGGATTATAAATTGTTGGTGTTTCAATTTTCATTAAGATTTGTAGCTATAAAGTTTAAATTTGTTATTATAAATGAATATATCTCTCATCACATTAGTGAATTTTATCCATATTGTCTATACTTTACTCATGATGAATAAAGATGCCTAATTTTTGTTTGAGGGTCATTTTAGATGTCATAGTAAATCCTTCTAGTGTAATTTTATGTTTTTTATTATCAATTAATATTAAGAAGTTTTTATGTATGTTTTCTATATTTTAGACTCCATTTACTTCCCCTTCATAATTTTTATCTCTCTTCCATATTTTTATTTTTATAATTGTGTTTTTATATCTTTTTTTAGCTTTGACCAAGCCCATAACAGTACGGTTTTTGTTGACTGGGACCACAATAATATATTATTTCTTGACCAAGATCATACCAATATGATATTGTTCCCATTTTTTATGGGTCCATTTGACCATATTCTTTTTTTCTTAGGTTTTTTTGTTTTGTTTGTTGTCTTTATTTCCATTTTTGTGTCATCTTTGGCACTGATCAAGTTACTAATTTTAATCTAAGAAGTATGTAAACTCATATATGTATTAGTATATATATAAGAAAGTGAGATATAAGTGAGTGAAATTAAATATTTCTAAGAAACATTAAAGAGTGAAAATCACATGTATAAATTTTATTGAAAATTATAAACTTTAAGTAATTATCGTAGAATTGGATTTGAATTATTTATATTATATTATGCCATTTGCTAATACTAGTAAAATGTAATACAGGGATTAGGGATTGCATCCATGATTTCTTATTAGATTGCATTGAATTTTGGTTTCTAAATTATCTATGAATAGGGTTATGATTTAGATATACCTCAGACCCTTAATGAATACTACTTTTTTTAAGGATTTGTAAAGTATTGTAAGTTGATTATAGTTTCAATGAAAGATTTTATTTTATTGATGATTTGTAAAAAATTATAAAAAATTTAGAAATATTTTTGAAGCCCAGGATTAGAGGAATAGGGTCATAAAAATTTTCAAATAATTATATAGTTTAAAATAATTAGTGGTAATATCTTGGTAATGCTAAGATAGAAGCGATAAAGTCCTAGTTAATCATTTAAAGTTATCAATTTACTCTAAAATTTCAAGATTATGTTTGTCTTGGTTACTAGACTTATTTCTAATTAATTTTAGCTTCCATAAATATAAACATTTATGTCTATTCATTAATATTATTATAGACCTAATTTTACACATTCAAATTATTTTAAATTATTATTTAATATAATTAAGTCTATGTTTTATTATTTATTAGGGTAAATGTAA
>JARHVA010007302.1:517500-532500 GCA_037957365.1 Torreya grandis | reverse complement strand
ATTTAGAAGAATTAATGAAGATGGTGGGATGAATAAGGTTAGTGAATGTAGGTTAATAAAAGGGGGATATTAGATAGATGTCTGGAAATTGGGTAAATTAGTAGGATGAAAGGGGATATTAGCAAGATAAATCATACTAAGTAGAATAAGTGTCAAGTAATAGGAATATTATTGATGGTAATAAAGTGATTGGTTTTAGGTGTATACACAAGGTTAACAAGGTCTGCAAGTGCTCGAGAGGGATGAAATTGAAATATTTACCTTATCAACCATTTTCATACTACTTTAATGAATTTCATTAACATTTATATCCTTTTTTCATGTTTTTTAATCATTAATCTCTCCTCTTAAAGCATTTGAACAACTAATCTCCTAGGTTCTTGTAGTCACTATGTGTGCAGACATAATCTGTAGGGTTATAGAACAATAATCTTGACGTCTTCTATTCACAAAATAATTTCAAGTCACTATCAATAATTTATAGGATTTTTATGGTTACCACATACCAATTACAAGAAAAATAATCCCATTTCCTTGCCTTTGTTTTGTATTTATCTCACATTCTCAACATAACTATGTGTGTGTAAACTCAGAATGTCATAGTGTTTAGCATAGTAAGTAATAACATACATTATTGAATGAGTAGAAATTTACAATGTCATTTTATTAATGTTTAAAACATGTCATACCAACCATAAAATAATTTTTAAAACCTTACATTCAATTTTCTCTTAATATACATAACACACACTATCTTATCAACATAGGAAATAGAATAAATTGGTATTCAACATTAATGCTTCACAAAAGGCATTAAAATCAAATAAAAAATGATTGATAACCTTATTATGACACATATAAAACTTACCAAAGATAATATAACCCTATAAATTAATATTATGAAGTCTTTATTTAATGAGCATTTAAAACACAATCATATTCCATTTGCTTATACAAGAAAATAGAGTTACAGTCCTTTTCAAAACTTTAAGAGTCTCCATTTTATATTCCTTGGGTATTTAATTCTATCCTTTACAAATATATCATGAAAAATAACTATAAAATCAAATACTTACCAATTTTTTACTAACTATAACTACTCTAACTAATTCTTGACCTTTCAATGGTCACTTTCAAGAAAGTTTGCATCTTGACACGAGTATCAAGATTGATTATCTATACATTTGTAACCTATGGCCAATGGTATATACCCATGGTGTCTTTATTAATGTTACCTAATAATTGAAACCTACAGAACCCTTTCAATGTTCACAAAACTCATAAATCATGCTTGACAAATTAAAAAAATTGAATTATGAAAATTGGTGGGAAAGTGCCAATTTGAAATCCTAACCCACCCTATCACTCCTAGACAAATGGAAATAATTAAAAGGTGTATAAAAAGAGTCTAAATACCCTTAAAACATTTTAAACATGATTATTGACCATAAAACACTTGATCAAATCAAAATAACCTAGACAACATAAGTGAAGTGATGATGTTGTTGAATCATACTATTGAAGTGCAAAAAAGAACTTTTCCTAAAAGTTAAATTGAGCTTGTGTTATTCTTCTCCTTAGTATTTATCTCTCTGGTTCACTCCATCTATGAAATGTTACATCTTCCTAGATCCCAATGTCTATGAGTGACACATAGACCTCCTTATTCTTAGACTAATGCCACCTTAATTTCTCCTTTGAGGTTAGATTCTTGCACATTGATCTCCAACCTAACCAAATTTATATTTTTGGAGTTATCTTACAACAAAATTACACATGGAACACACAAGTCAATCATAACAACCTCCTACTTTTCTTATTGGAAACCACATTCTTTCTCTTGCATGCTTGTCTTGTCTATGCTTAGATTTGTTACTTGTGGGATTACTGCTTGTTGTTTCCTCTTTTATTTTACCAGACTCTCAACCTCTACAAACTCATTATTTTTATCTTACTACTATTCAATCTTGACATAATAAATGACTTGTATTTCCATATCCCACTTTCTCAACATGCCAACCTTCTCAATAAATTCTTCTAGATACTCCTTGATTTTTATGAAGGACATGTGATAGGATAAACTTGCACAAAAAACCCTTCTAAGTGTTTATTGGATAACAATTCACCTTGATGGTTTAACTATAACAACTCCTTGTTTTTTTCATCCAACACCTCAAAATGCTTCTCAAATACTACCTCCTCTTCTTCCATTGCTTTGGTAATTTGAAATACTTTCTCTTCACTTTTGATCTTTATTTCAAATGTCATACTTTTGTCCTACTTGATACAATTGGCTTCCTTTGGTAAGTTTTCCTTCTCTCCAAACATAATCACACTACCTACTATCTCTTTCCATGTTTGATTGTCTTCCAATGGGTTTAGTGTTTACTTGAATCCATCCATCTCAATGTTATAAGTGTTATCTCTCCCGTCATGTAAATAACTCCTATCATAATACAATGATTTCACAATAATGATGTGGCACACATCAATGGGAATTACATCACACAATATTATATCCTTATATCCACCTATCTACAACTCTACATATCACTATTCATTTAGTAGGACTTGGTGACTATTTTGAATCCGAGATACTTTGTATGGAATTGGATACTTATTAATTTATAATCCTATTTTAGACACCATCAAGGAAGACCCTATATTATTTTTACTACCATTATCCACTATGAATTTACAAAACTTACCTTTACTCTTGCACATGGTCTTGAATAACATCTTTCTTTATGGTGGATCTTTCTCCTCATAGATGGTATTCAAGATAAATTTCTTCATCATCAAGGTCTCCCTTGTTTCAAGTTATTCACATATTTTGTAAATTAATCTATACTCTCTTATTCCTATTGAACCACATGATTTCTACTATCACTCCAAGAGCTACCTATTTGAATGTCTTTAAGACACTCATATGACCTATGCTCTACAAATTTGTTTCACTTGAAGAATTTTCTTGCAAACCAATTATTTCCTCTTCCTCTACCATATGATCTTCCACCCATATATACATAACCACCTCTACTAGATTGATTCGAACTCTCTGAGTTTCTACCAACCTATTTTCTTTGACCTTTCCATTGACTTATATTAATTGGTTGTCCTCTTCCTTGTTGTTGGCCTCTACCTCTATAGCTTATACCATATCTACCTTTTTTTAGTTGAATTTACCTTCTTGAAAAAATATTTTATTCACTTAATAAATATTTATATTCTTCTTCAAATGTTCTATGTGAAAATATTCTTATCTCATCTTGAATGACAAACTTCAAGCCATTCATGTACTAATCAACCTTCTTTCCATCCTCCTCTATGTGTCCTATTTGAATGGTTAACTTATAAAATTTATTTATGTAATCTTTCACTATCATATATTTATTCCTAAATTTTTTCATCCTCATAAATAATTTGGTTTTATAGTCTTTATGTATAAATGTATCTTTCATCTTGGCCACCATTCTATCCCATGACCTTATCTTATATTTTCCTCTTTTTCTTCTCTCTTCCTATATGCCATCTCACCATAAGGATGCATGAACCTTCAGCTTTTTTAATGTAAAATTTAACCTATTTTTATCATTAACCTATTAATAATAAAATTACTTATCCATGGCTATGATCCAATCAACGAACTCTTCCACATTAAGACAACCCTCATACATGGGTACCTCCATCTTGTGTTTTAAAGTCACTCCAAGAATTGATCTAATGAATATATATTAAAATCTAACTTCATCTCCTTCATTTAATTATTTTTCATGAGGAATATAATTATATCCTTCACATACATCACCTCTACTCATCTCCCTTCTATGAGCTAACTCTATGGCTTGCAATCTTGTCTATAGGTTCCTTACCTCAACTACCTATGCATCCACTGTTTTCAACCTCCTTTGGGATATTGATGTTCCTCATCCTTTGAATACATATGTAATTTTTTAATTTCCAATATATATTAATATTTATATAAAATTATGTGGAGGATATAAGAAAAAAAATCACACTTCTCCTTGTTTCAACATTCATTCCTTTGACAAGGTTTCATTGGTTCATTGTTCATACATTCGTTCAAGATTCACTATTTATTTTAGTGGTTCTTAACATATTATTCATGATATTTATAGTAATTTTGGGCTCCATATTATTCTCACAAACCCCTCAAAACATAAAATAATATCATACACTACTTCTCACCTTCTTGATAGGCTCCTTTTATAGCCTTTTTTGGACCTTTTCACATTGTATGGTCTAGTAAAAAATTGTTTTCAGAAAATAATGACTAATTATGATACCATATATTATCTTTCACTTATCCATTAATTTTAAACTCCAAAATATATTTTTAATACCCTCTTATTTTCACTTTTAGGTTTTTGTTTAGGCTTAATTAGGCCTGTTTGACCCCTAGTCACACTCAGTTGCTAAAAAAATGTACTTTACTTTATGGAAACAAGTAAAAACATCCAAAATATCTATAGACATGTACTAATATATAAAATTAAAAAATATTAGTAAGTTTAATTTGTGTAAAATCCTTATAACACATTTTTCTTCCAAAACCCTAGTTTAGTGTTAACAAGGTCTATAAGTGCCCGAGAGTGATCAACTTAAAACATTTACCTTACCAACTAGTTTAATACTATTTTAATGAATTTTATTGACATTTTAATCCTATATTAAATTTTTTCAATAAATAATCTCTCATCTTTAATTCTCCGATCAACCAATCACTTAGGTTCTTGTGCTCACTATGTGTGTAAACACAATCTATACGGTTCTAGAACAATAATCTTGAGGTCTTATGTTTTGAAAATAATTCCAAGTCACTTTCAAGGTTTATATCCTATGTATGGTTCCCATGTACATATTTCAATAAAAATAATTCCATATCTTTCAATTATTTTATATTTGTCCCAAGTTCTCAACCTAAATGTGTGTGTGTAAAATCACAATGTCGTAGGGTTTAGCATAATTAGAAACAACATACATTGTTGAATGAGTAGAAATTTCCAATGTAATTTTAATAAAATTAAAATCATATCATACCAACCATTAAATAATTGTTAAAACCTTCCATGCAATTTTCTATTAGTATACAAATCACACACTATCTTGTCAACACAAAAAACAAAATACATTGGTTTGCAACATTAAGGCTTCACAAAAAGCATTGAAAGAAAATAAATTTTTTTTGAGAAATTTATTATGATAGTTATAAAACTTACCAAAGACAATACTAACCCTAAAAACCATTCTTATGATTTTTTTCTTCAATGAGCATTCAGAACATAGTCATATTCCATTTGCTTATATAGGAAAATAGAGTTACAGTCCTTTTTAAAACTTTTAGAGTCTCCATTTTTTATTCCTTGGGTCTTAAACCATATACTCTATGAATACATCATGAAAATTGACTATAAAACCAAAAAATTACTATATTTTAACTAATTATTACTACTATAACTAACTCTTGACCTTCTAATAGTCACTTGCAAGAAAGTTTGTATCTTGACACAAGTATCAAGATTGATTATTTATACATTTGTGACCTATAGACCATGGTATATAACCATGGTGTATTTATTAATTCTCCATAATCATTGACACCTTCATAACCATTCAAATGTTTTCAAACTCATAAGTCATGCTTGATAAATTACAAAATTTGAATTGTGAAAATTGGTGAGAAAGTGCCAATTTGAAATCCTAACCTACCCTCGTACTCCTAGAAACATGGAAAACATTCCAAGGTGTATATAAATGCTCTCTACACAATTAAAAAATTCTAAACATGATTATTAACCATAAAAAACTTGATCAAAGAAAAATAGCCTAGACAACACAAGTGAAGTGATGATGCTCATGCATCATTAAGCATAAATAAGAGATCAAATTAGTGATCCATATGGCATACCAAAAAGCATTTAAAAATATCTAATAAAATAAAATACAATCAAATGAAGTAGATAGGAGATTATAAAACCAATAAAAAAACATCAATAATTTCCCACTCAAAAATGATAATCTATATATGTAAATTAACATGAAAATAATTTTATAAAAAAGGTTTATACAAGATTTGGAAGTCTATATATTCACCCCTTAATTTATTATAAAAATATGCTACTTAATATTGATTTAAATTGATAAAATAAAATGAATACATATGTTGTAATATTTGAACTTAAAACTTTAATTTCCCTCATGTTTTGAAATGTCTAATGTGTACCTATAATAAATCTTGTACATAATCGAATAGATTATTATTAAAACTAAATACTAGTATAACCAAAAATGAAAAATTATAATACTCAAAAGAACAAAAAAACTTATTGATTTGTGGTTCTATGTTTCTCTTATAGTGTGTTGTACTTAACACATATAATCCTATATTTTTGTGAAAAGTGAGGACCCCATTTATTTTTATAAATAATGAATATTTTGGAGGGGTACCTATGATTATTGAGGGTTATGATACTATAGAAATTTGGTACTTTTAATGTTGACTCATGTTCCAAAATATATTTACATTTGAAAGTACTTTTTCAAACTAACATATTTAATGAAAATTATGGAAAGAATGGATTTTCATGATAGGAATTTAGATAGGTTTTATTTTGGATTATTTGGTATTTGGAAAGATTGGTCCTTGACAATATTTTATTTAGCAACTTTGTGTCAACAATAATTACTTTGATAGGTTATCGTCAATATTTTTTTTTGTAGTGTTAGTCTTCGAGAGCTTATTCATTGATAAATTTCATACTATAGAATTTAATTATAAGACTTAGTCTTAAATAAATTCCATTTTAGAAGGATTATTTTTGATTCTCAACTACACCTTATTCTGACAATGGGGACCCTCCTATCTTTATTTTTCAAAAATTCCTAATATGCCAAGTTTGAAAGTCATTTGGTTGCATTTTAAATCTGATTTAATACTTCCTAAAAATTATTAGTTAGATATTCATCTTGTAATATATATTAGTATTTATATATATTTGGATTATTTTAATTTTCTTTTAGTTTTTTTTTTTGAGTTTTAATAAATTATTAACCATGAATTGATAAAAATGTGCAGACAAGTTCCACCAAGAATGTTTAGTCTATATTGGCATTAACACCTTAAATCCTCATGGCACATTCATCTGAATAAACCTTGCACTTTGTTTAAATAATTTTTTTACATGTTTTACTTTAAACTTATTTGATTTGGCTTGTGATAGGTGCTTAAACATCTCCATAATCTAACTTAGATTATCAAATGACATTCCAAGACATCAACTTAAATGTAGTAGTTTGTGACACCTTATGGGATGTAAAATTATAAATAGGATTATATAATAAACACTAACATGATGATGAAACTTTTCATGCCACCTATAGTTATATCCTATGGTCCAAATGACTCTCTCAAGAGCCCATCGAATCAACATGTGTCGCTCCCAGACTCACATGATGATGACACTTATCATACATGTACTATTTCTATCTAAAGAGAAACATTATGGCCTATGAGAGCCCACCAATGCATTGTGTGTCCCAACCAGACTCTTTATATGATGACACATTATTCCTTCAAATCAACATGTGGAACCTCCTGAGCTATTAGATCCAAGAATCAGGAGAGACTTCTAAGATAGACATGTGGAAGCTCTCAAACCATTTGATCCAAATCTTGTGATATCCCATAATGATGATGTGTGTCCTTATTAGACCCATAAGATAATGCCAAGTGTCATGCCCATGGAGACTCATCTAAAGATTAGTCAGATTACCTCTAAGAGTGAAATGTGGTTTCCTCTAAGCCATAAATTTAAAAATAATTAATAATAGTGGATGAGTCTAATCAAGAAGCACCACCTATCCAAGCAAAGCAAAGATTGCTCATGAGAGATTCACCTATTCAATAAAAGTTGAGATTTCTTATAAGAGAATGACATATGACACTACCTCAATTAACCAAATTAGAGGGCTTATCCTATAACTTTCCATGAATCAAAAGATGATGTGTGGAAAGGAACATATGAGTCACCACATAAAGCTACATCCTATGGATCTTGAGAGTAGTCAAAGAACACGACATGTCTAGATTTGAGTTGACTAAGCAACCAAGTCATTTATAGTCCCTGTAAGCACCTAGTTGGAGTTGAAGTGTAATGCCACATGTCAAGGGGTGGTAATATTTATCTTTATAACTAAAATTCATGGTGAATCACATAAAATCTAGTGTTAAGGGTTGAATACTAAGATGTTGATCTCAACATTGATGTTGTACATGCTAAAATTACTATCCAAAAACTATAGAAGGTTGAGGCAATTAAGAAGGCTTTGAGACTAATACTCATAGAGCATAATAGGTTTATCTAGGATATACTAGGCCTATTCAAACCATTGATCATGAGCTTCACTTAGATTTATAAAGATTATCAATCTTTCAAAGAGGTGTGGATCTAGGAGGAGAACTAAAATAAACTAGGACATCAACAACAATACTAAGCTATCCAATAGCTACCCTTAGGCCCATAAGGATATTAAGTTATATGTTATAGTTTTTGAAATTAAAATATTCCCTTGAAATTTAAATATTCCATCCACCTAGCTATATTTGGGCACCATTTTTGGGCCCATTCAAAAAATTTCCCTAGACATTTGAGCCTATAAATAGGGGTTCACCCTTCATTTGTAATAAAAAAAAATTGTTTCAAAATTCAAAACAAAGAGACAAAGAATTTGAGTTTGTTTAAAGTGTTATTTAGTGTGGTTTTATGACTTATAAATTTTTATGCTTTAAATATTTGTTTATTTCTTTTATACAATCTAATTTGGAAATTACATCTCATGTATGCATTTGCTAGTCTGATATTAATGGTAGGATGACTACTTTAGTAGTATACTTGCTCTATTTTCTCTCATTAACAACTAAATGTGCTATGTAATTTAATGTAACTAAGTTACCTCTATGAAATGTATGTTGTTAAATATATTCATTCTCCTTACTCATAATATTAAACTACATTTATTCATATTTGAGCATTATGCTATGGTTGGTAGATGTTAGTTTCATAAAATTTGATTTACAAGTTAGTAGAATCAATTTTTTTAAAAGCACAAATTCTTTGTGACCTGCACTACTCTTTCTTGGATCTACCCATGAATCACCTTATCTTGGATCATGTTGTAAATACCCATTATTAGTTTGTATTTTGGGCATTAATTGGCAAACATTCATATAATTCACAAAGATTGGTAGGAAATTTTTTGACTGTATACACATTTGTTATCCCTACAATAGGGTCTACTTACATACTTCAATGTAGTGATCATATATTTGAAATTTGTGTTATTCATATCAATAATTGTATAAAAAACTCAATCCCTAACTCATTCCAGAACTTTAAATTAAGTTTCCACTTTTTGCTTTGTTCCTTAGTGACATAGGGAGCACTAAAAGTACATCAATATGGAGGGAAATTTTGGGTGCTAGAAGGAGGAACCTTGTGAAACTATTTTCATACATCTTTGTTGATTTTTATTGTGCTTCATTATACACTTTTTTTTATTTCTTTTAAGTACATGAATATTGTTGAAGAACACTAAGGATTTACATTATTTAAATAAATCTTTGGATTCTTTGAAAGATTTCATCAAAATTAGTTCATTTATGTAAATTTAGTAAAATAATCTAGATCTTTTCTTAAATTCACGTAAATATAGGTGAAATACCCTATTATTTAAATATATTATAGGTTATTTTGATCATATTTTCAAATTTTTATATAAATGAGCTAATGAATATGGATATTTGTGCAAAGGTCATTCTCTAAGATGTTACTTATACTATTTTTGGATTTTTAAGATCTTAGTTATTTTATTTCATTTGGATATAAGTGCATCTTTGCATTAATTTGTAATAGATCCAAGTAACATTATTAAATAATTAAAAATGGCATAAGAGTCCTCTAAAATATTGATTTGACATTGATCTTTGTAGGTTTTGCATGAATAGCTAACAAGTATTTGCATAAGTTTTGAGAATTTTGATGTTTTTGAGCTTATATATTCAAATATCAAGGCAAAGATACTTAATCTAGTCTTTTCTATGTTGATTAGGAAAATATTTATTTAGCAATTGTGGATGCTATCTTTGTAGTTTTTTCTCTTAAGCACCTATTTTACATCTTGGAGTTTCTTATGATTCTAACCATGTCCCGATTTGAGCCTAGAATACATTTAGTATCTCTAAAAACCCACAAGAAATCAAGAGAAGAGAAAGGTAGATGTATAAAGTCTAGGAATCAACGTAATTATCCATCGAACCATAATATTTAACCCCATGTGCTATTCATGGCATGGATAATTGGTTCAAAGATCAACGTCACAAGAGTTGTGCATGATTTACCTATAAATCTAGAGAAGTATCTACCTCTATTTATCCCCACTAGTAGGGTGATCGTTGAGGAAGATATCAAATCTTTAAAATCATCTTTTTTAGGCTTCTTAATGTCATTCATGATGATGTGGCTTATTGTCTCTTTTCTTTCATGCTTCAATATGCCACATAGGATTGGTTTCTTAACTTACCCAAAAATTCCATCATGGGATAGAATCAATTTAATGACACCTTTATTTCCCAGTTTAGTAGGGTAATTAACTTGAGAATCATGTATCAACAATTTACCACTTTGAATAGGGACCCAAAGGAGCTAGTAACAAAATGTAACATTAGATTTCAAAATATGTACACCTTAACATCCTTGCCATATAAGCCTATAGATGACTTAGCCTTATAAATATACAAGAACACTTTAGATCCTATGACAATCATTTTTCTAAGGAGAGTCATGGGTATTGACATGATGTCTTTAGCTTATGCTAAGGTTATACATATGAATGACTAAATACACATATAAGGACAACCTACCTTTGTTATTCCCATATTTGATCCAACCATGCATGTTCTAAACATCATCCCTAACATGAATCATAACTAGCCTTTTTCCAGCTAATTACTAGTGCTTAACCAATTGTCTCTGAGTCTTGTAACGCCTAACCAACAACTTGGATTCTTCAACCAACAAGTGATGAGGTACACCCCCCCAGAATAATCAAGCCATGGTGCCTATAAAAAATACCAATGTATAAGATACCCCTAAAAATAAGAGCCCAAAACCTCTAAAAGGAGAAATAGACTGAATCCAAAGAACTATCCAAAAGCTTGTCAATGATTTCTTGGATCTTAAGAAGTGGATATGAAACACCACTAAGAATTTTAATAAAAACTATAATTTACAAAGATATAATATACCTTTAAATAGGTCTAACAATAATAGTGAGTCTCATTTGAGTAAATTTCTTAAAATCAACATTTGTAAGATGGCCTCGCCTAATTGGTTCTAAGTGGATAATACTACTAGACATGGAGAATTAGATTGTGTTTAGTTCTACAATGCATTTGAATCCATCCAGATCTAAAAGGGGAAACTCAAAATGAATCCCAATGATAAAAGTAATGTTAAAGGATATGATAACTTTAGTGATTCCCCTAGAGTACTTGAATATATCCTCATGGTTGAGACTTATGATTTTCCCAGCCAAGATGAGAATGAACCCAAGGATAATGTTGAAGAGGTACATAATTTCCAATAATTCTAGTGAAGTAACTACACCTTGAGAAGAAAAGGTGAGAATCCACCTTTGACAACTTGCACTCCACCTAATAAGCTAAACACACCTCCTAATAGTAGGACAAATAACAACCCTCCACACCCCAAATGTAAGGAGAGTCAACCAATAACAGAAACCCCTTGCACAACACTAGAAGTTGGATATAATATAGTTGAATACATGAATAAAATCAAGGTTAATATAACATTGCATGACCTCACATAGATCATCAAATAACATGATTTGTTATTGAAATCCTTGAATGAAAATCATAGCAATCTCATACCAATGTAGTGATGTATAAGAGCAAGAATTAGGTTCCACCATTCTTGTTAACTATTAAAATTTATGGTAAGAATATACATAATTGCTTACTTGATTCTAAATATTTGGCTAATATTATGCCTCTAGGAATTTATGAAAAGCTAGGGTTGAACCCAATCAAATCAAAAAAGGTGGTAGTGTAGTTAGACAAGTCAAGGGTAAAGTTGATAGGTGAATTGATGAATATCCACATGCAACTATCTCAAGATCCTCAAATACAATATTTCATCAACATTCAGGTCACTGACATACCTAAATATTATGGGTTATTAATTATCTATGAATGGACTAAATCCTTGAATGGATACATATCCATGGATTGTTCTCACATGTGGTTACCTTGGTGACGGTTCCCTAATCAGACCATGATTGATCAAGAGCCCAATATGAAATATATGATTACAAAATATAATTCCAAGAATGAGAAGGTAAACTACCAATCCTCTGATTTGGGTGTTTATACTTTGTAAACTATTAACATTGTTATAGGTGAGGGAATGAAGGAAAAAAATAAAGGCCCTCAGACATTACACTTTGATGGTGCATGAGCTAAAAAAGACTTAGGCATTAGAATTATCGTAAGAAATCTTTAAGACAAATATTATCTTGCTTCTTATATATTATATCTCTCTTATTATAACAAATGAGAAAAATATGAAGCCCTTATTTAGGACTTCAATATGTAATTAAACATAAGGTTATATAGCTATTAGTTTTTGGTGATTTTGAGCTAGTTATTAATCAAATTATAATTAGATATCAGTATAAGATATCTTGTCTAAGAAATTATATATTTATAGCACGAGATTTAATCAAGTACTTTGAATCATTTAATATTGTTTCCTTACCTAGGGAATAAAATTAGTTAGCAGATGCTCTAACTTCAATAAAAACTAACTTGGTGTCACTAGAAGCCATGAACCTACATGAATTCACTATGGAAATAATTTCGTGCTCCTTCATGTTACATAACATCAATCGCTTCCAAGTCTTTGATGATGACCAATAGATAATCAACTTATTATGAAATATTGGCATATTTGAGTTTCATATTTTGGATGAGTGAGATGAGAATTTTGGGGAAGGTACAAAAGGAATTGAAGATAGAGTTATCTATCTTAAAGAAAACTAAATCCCAAAAGGCATGATCTCCTTGGAAATAATGTTTGACCTAGACAAGTCAGGAACTGAAGGTAAGTAACCCAAAGTAAGTGGGAAGGATTATAGGCAAGATTACTTGGGAGACCCTAGGAATTCATAGAAGTTGAACATTGGATTAGTGTGCATTGATGAAGAATTAAAGAAAGTGACTTCCCTTCTGACTAGATTCAAAAACATTATCTCTTGGTCATATGATGACCTCAATATCTTTGACACTATCATGATTACTCACACTATCCCATTAAAGGAAGCATATAAAAGTTTTAGGTAGAGACAAATACTAGTAATCCCATTTTTATAACCATTGATTACAAATAATTAAAGAAGTTACTTCATTCAAGGATATTTTTCCCTATAAGGCACTCAACATGGGTAGCCAATCTTGTACTAGTTTGGAATAAAAACATAGAGATTAGACTTTGTGTTGATTTATGGAATCTGAATATATCTTCTAACAAAGATAATTATCCTTTTCCATCTTTAGATGAAGTTATATAGTAGGTAAGTTTCTATAGAATGATGTCATTCTTGGATGGATTTTAAGGATACAACTAGGTCTTGGTGAATAAATATGATATAATAAAGACTAGCTTTATAACTAAGTGGGGAATGTTTGCTTACAAATGAATACCATCTAGGCTTATCAATGTAGGACAAAATTTTTAGTGAGCAATAGACCATGCTTTCCATGGATAAATTGGTAAGTGAATTATAATTTACATGATCTAACTATGTTTTCTAAGAACAGGGGAAATCATATGATGCATTTAAAATAAGTGTTGGAAAGGTGTAGAAGGTATGGAATATCCTTAAAACCCAAGTAAATCATATTTTGTGATTGAAGGTAAGTTGTTAAGACACATGATCACTCAATAAGGTATGACCATAGACCCTGATAATATTAACACAATTTCAAAAGTATAAGTTTTAAATTGAAAAAGGGAGTTAAAATCTTTATTTGGTAAAATCAACATTGTAATAAAGTTTATTTTTGGTTTTTTATAAATAATGAGGCCACTCAATGCCATGCTAAAGAAGGATGCAAAGATAAAATGGACCAAGGAAGCAAAGAAGGCCTTTTAAGACATCAAAGATGCTATCATTCAAGCCCATATCTTGATAAGTCTTGATTTTAGTAAACGTTTCCATCTATTCTCTTTTACTTTTGATCATACTATTGTTGTTATATTAACACAAAAGGAAGATGATAAAGAGCACCCCATAGACTTTATGAGTGGAAATATGAATAATATGGATCTAAATTATCCTATCCTAGACAATCAAGCTTATGCACTTGTACAGGCTATAAATAAATTCAGGCACTACATCTTATCAAACAAGACCTATAGCATAGTGTCTGATATAGATATCAAACTATTGCTAGGAAAAAATGAACTTATTGAAAGAAGAGGGAAGTGGATCATCAATATTCAAGAATTTGACTTAGAAATTAAATATTCTTAGTGAGGGGTCAAGGTATTATCCAACTATTTAAAAACATAGATCCTCGTATTAATATTTTGTAGGTAGAGATGAATCTAGTACCTAGTGGAGACTACTATAAGGACATCGTTCATTACTCAATGCATGGAGCATGCCCTCCACATCTAAAATTAGAATAAAATAGATCCCTCAGATTGAGATCATCATGCTTTATGATCAAAATATGAGTCCTCTACATAAATAACTATGAAGGAATATACCTAAGGTGTGTTTCCATAGATAAAGCCACTAAAATCATGGATAGTTTCCATGATAAGATGGGAAGCACTCACCCTTCAGGGCACACCAATACATATAAGATACTAAGGGATATTTTTCACTAGCTAACTA
>JARHVA010007302.1:492500-512500 GCA_037957365.1 Torreya grandis | reverse complement strand
ATTTATGTGTATGTTAGTTTGAGCTTAATGCTAGGCTGACTACTTTAGTAATATATTTTCTATATTTTCTCTCACTAGCAACTAAATGTGTTGTGTAATTTATTTCAAGTGAGTTATCTCTATGAAATGTATGCTATTAAATATATGCATTCTCCCTCCTTAGAAGCTTCAACTAAATTTATTCATCTTTGAGAATTATGTTAGGGCTGGTAGATGTTTGTTTCATGTGATTTGTTTTACAAGGTAGTAGAATTAGTATTTTATCTCCTATTAAGCACAACTTTTTTCTACATACCCTACTCTATCTTGGATCTATCCATGAATCACCTTAGCTTAGATAATGTTTTATATACCCATTGTTAATTTGTATTTTGGGCATTAATTTAAAAACATTAATATAATTCATAAAGATTGGTAGGAAATTGTGTCACTACACATACATCTACTATCCATATAGCAAGGTATACTTGTAGACTTCAACATGGTGATCTCATCTTTGCCATTTTGGTTATTCCCAATAATAGTTATATAAACAAATCAATCCATAAGTCATTTCAAGACATTAGATTGGGTTTCCACTTTCCCCATTTTAGGACTAAAAGTGAATCAATTATATCATAAATTTTCTCACTAAAGACTTCTATTTTAGGAACTTTATTCATCGTAGACTTTCCTTTGGAAACTTTTTTTTCAAATACTTTTCATTGGAAGGATTTTTTTGGTAGGCTTAGTCACCAAAATAATTATTTCAAGAACTTTGGGAGCATATTCTTTTTAAATGACATTTTACATTTTAGAGTCTTATGGGTTGAAAGTAAAGTTTTATTGCCTTTGTCTAGGCTACATAATGACAGTGATAAAATAAGGAAGGCTACATGGTGGTACCCCAAATGACAAGGCATATTATGTTGTATGTACATTAGGACAAAGTGATTAAATTAAAATTGAATAAAGGTGATGAACTCATAGATGTTAATGAGTAATGATGCATGAATTAGAAATCAATGTAGGAAATTTATTTACATCAATACCACAAACAAGTTCATGGCATTCCATATTTTATCTTGATTATATTTTATCCTTAAGAAATCCTAAAATAAGTAATTATTTCTTGAGTGATTTTAAATTGATGAAGTTTAATTTAGTGAATACATGCCATTATCAAAATCTTGGAACATACCCATACTTAGCAGAATCACCATGGCATCATCAAATAGGTCCTAAAAGATTGCCTCAACACCATCTAGGTTCTCAATCAAGGATTATATAGAGTACTTAGACATTGTATTTGAAGATACTATTTTCAATGGATGATAAGAAATTTACTTAGTGTTGTGGGATGTAGTGGAAAATGTAGACTCATTTGTACTACAGGAGGACATTGTAGCTAAAGATAAGTAGCTAGTGAAGGACCTACACTTGTTCAAATGACAAGCCCTACACTATGAAACTTTGAAAACAAAGTTGATGTCATGTATTTATCTACCATGGGGCCTTTTCTTTGAAGGGAGAATCATGGACAAAGGATATATTTAGTATGTAGACAATAAAATTATTGTCACTTACATTATGGGTGATGAATTTAATAGGTAACTTATCCTACCCTTTACAAATGTTATTGATGATTTACATAAAATTATTACATGGAATGAGTCCAAAAATGTGGATTGGACATTATCAAGGTGGCTTCTCCATGGGAAAGTTTTACTTTGAAGGAACATGTCAAGATACCCATTCACATTACTAGATTTAGAATGAGAATCTATGTGGGAATGACATTATTGAATAGATTATTTAGTCATGTGAGTATCTACTTCATGCACCTTAAGTGGGCTCCCCTACTGGACCTACTAATCACCTCAGAGTGTACCTATACACTAGGTGAAGTGGTACATGCATGCCTATAAGAATAATTATTTTATAAAGATAAGAAGCCACACATGGTAATTTATACATGATGTCCTTCATGTAGTCATGAGCACTGTGTATAAACACAATGGAGTCTTATGGGATCCCAATTTTGAAGTCATCAAAAATGGGATTTGTAACTACTAAATTTTTTTCCACATATATTCATATGTGAGGAATATATAAAATATCACTGGGGACCTCTACCCTCAAGTTTAGATGGCCACACATGGTCAGCCTTTAGAAATAATTTCTCAAAACATAGCCCTTATATTCAACAACAATGTAGGAGACTACTAACTTTATCTAGATTACAATGTAATCATGGTGGTAGGTCATAAGTTAGATCCTCTCCAGCAACTGAAGTTCCTTCTAGATAAGGTATCTAAGTAGGAAATTTCTGATCAAATTTGGAACAACACTGATGAGAAGTTGATGATAATTAATAAGTATACCTTCCATTGATCTCACATCACCATTGGATGAATACAATATACACTTTTTTAGACAATTTGAAGAAGTTATAAATTCTAGGAAGGCTTATATATTACCCACCCTACATCACTGAGATTAGGATGATCATGGAAAGGTCTAAAATAAAATTCCTACCCTTATCCTTGACTATAATCATGACCTAATGGATCATGACTTTCTCTTCCTAAATGCCAAGGATAATGATGAGGTCAAGGAAAGGGCCACAACTATAGGACTAAGTGAGTACTTGATAAGAGGGATTCCAGAATAACCATCTATACCACTCAATTAATTTATGTTTAGAGTGAAACCTACTAGAGAATATAGATCCTTATATTTTTGGATTGATCAGATTGCAATAACTAGAAGAAGAGCAACTAGATCCTCAACTATCTCAAGGCTAGACTCATGACCAACAATAATTAGTATCTGAGGCACCACTTATTTGAGGAAGAAAAAGGTATGTAATAACAATTTACTACTTCCACACAAGTAGAGGAGGAACTAGTTCTCCCATACCAAGCTTCAAAGATTGAATTGATCAAGGTCAAACAAGAGTTAGATAAGGAACTAACTACATTAGGATGTTGTACATAGTAGAAGATGAGATTAAATTCTTAAATTCATTTTATGAAGAGGAAATAGTGCATACATCATCCCTAATACCAATCATTATTCTCATTTCTCTTCCATCACAGTCCATGAGCCCATGGTAGGAAGAACCACAAAGACATATGAAAGGAATCCCAATGATAGACCATATACCCCTATAACCTAAGAGGTGGATGAGGAGGATCTATTAAAATAAATTGTTTTAGTCCTAAAAACACTAATGGGAAATGCACCTATCACATGTGAATCATTTGGTAAGGGTCCCCTACTCACAACTCTTTTAAGTTTTTCCCCTTTAAAGTCATTACCTATAGTTTCCATCACCTTTCACCCTATGGTTTCCACATTAATTCTATAATAGACACTCTCTATAGGATTAATTTTATTACATCCATACATGAGTCTACTTATAACCATTTCACTTGATCTACCTTACATTGTTATAATATTCAACCCTATGGTTTGTATCCCTTAAATTTCCATTTCATTGACATCCACCCCATCAACACTAATCTTTTCCATTCCATCCATTTCCCAATACATCACTTCAAATACATATCCTTATACCCAATTGGTTTCATCCTTTCCTTCTTCCACTCCCACCACCATAACCACAATTGTAACAATAAAAAGGGCACCTATGAGGTAACCAGTCTTTATGGTTCATCTAACACCATAATATGGAAACATAGACTAGTCAATGATCATTTGTCCTAAAATTCCCAATTATTCCAAAAAAGATAAGAAATAAATTTAATATCATGATCTAATGGAAGCATAATTTTTAGGTCCCTCAAATTTCACTCTTCCAGATTGGGATAGATAATTAGGATCCTCAACCTCTAAGAGGCTTAATCTAAAGATAACAAAATTGCTAATGGTGAGCTAAATATTTAACAAAGCCACTACATCAGTAGAGAGGGTGAGAAAGAGGAAAATTGAGGGTATTTAAGGAAATACATTAATCATAGAAGAGAAATAATAAGTGTATTTCCTAAGCAAGAGGGAAAATAGGCATAAGGGTCAGTTCCCTTATATTGAGGACTTGAAGTCACACAAGGAGAGCCATATAAAAGCCACATTTTCCATACATCAAGGGATTGAAATGGATATTTAGGATGTAAAGGAAGATTTGGAGACACTTAGAGAATAATAAAAAGTGATTCAGGTTCCCTAAGTCATTGAGCAGGATGTGCAAGATGTTACCCTTAGATTGTATGAAATTATTAATTATATCCATTCTTTGAGAGTCAGTTTGGCTCCACATGTTAATTACATAACTAAATTATTTATAATCCATAATGAATATTAAAATAAGATAAATTTATTGGTGATTTATGTGCCTAATAAGGTATTCATCCATTTAGACTTGATGAACCCATTAGATTCATTAAATGCTTTGAATTTAGCATTGATAAAAACATAGGAAACCCAAGATTTGGTATTATTTTATGAGGATTTAGTTAACAAGTTATTTGAGAAAGAGAAAGAAGTTAAACAATTTTTTGTAGGATTATAATTATCCACCATTCAAGATAATAGAGTTAATATAGGGACTAGGGATGTATTTGACCAAATGATTAAACAAGTCTTTAATAGGTTCAAGCAGGGTTTGTAAGGTTTAAGAGTAGAAGACATTAAGGCCAAATTAATTATAGGAAGGAAGAATGATATATAGGTTGAAGTGTTTAGGGTTGGATTCAAATCAACCAAGGAAGAACATAACAAGATAATGGGAGAGATAAGTAGGGTAATTAGTCCATCTTTCTTAGATATGAATATAATCAGAGCACAACACTCTAAAGAGTACAAACACTACCAGGACTTGGATGAAAATAAATAATATTCACAATAAATTCCACCTACTTGTTCCACTATGACAACTATACCAATAGTGTTAATAATGACAACATCCACATCAACTTCAGTTCATGCTTTTGTTCCCATGATAATAAGAATTTTATCATTTGGTGCATCATCAAGTGTAGTTATAGTTATTACATCAACTAGGAGTACTAATATAGTTACCATAATAGTTTTGATACAAGTTAAGCAAGAGATAATTTAGATAAAGGCAAATTTTGTATATTTTTCATCTAATAGTCATAACTGAAGAGCTAAGTCTTATTTGCATATATATATATATATAGACACACACACACACAGATATGTATATATATATATATATATATATATATATATATATACATACATACATATACACACACACAAACACACACACACACACACACCCACACACACACACACACACACACACACACACACACACACACACACACACACACACACACACACATAGTTATTAACTTGATTTTTTGGTAGAATACATACGTTGCATGATTGGGATATTTTTAATGCATTGATATGTAACCAAGACTTAGCTTATAGTATTTTTAGATGTAAGCAAAGTGATCTAATCTTGGAGCATGAGGTGAACCCTTACTCAATATCTATTTATACATGTATAACCCTCTTTTTGAAGGGTCTAGGTTTTTTAATGAAATATAATAAGAAATAAAGGCTTTTGGTTGTCATGAAACTATGTTTGTTCTTTCTTCTTCCCTTTCTATGTTAATGAATTTTGAAGTTTATTTGTTTGTAAGTTGATATATTAATTTTGATGTGTGCCAATGTTATGAATGAATCTAACCAGTATGTTAATAAACATTTATTTGATTTTGGTTGTCATACAAATATTGAAGATTGATATGTTTCATTGATTTATATAGTTAGTATAGGTTGAATTAATAATCTAAACTATGTATAACTTTCACATTTGATATAGTATTCTAGGTGTGAGTAATAGCTATCCTATATAACTTATTAGTTAGAGTTATAATAGCTTGTATAAAGGTATACAATAGCATACTTAAAAGGAGAAAACTTAATTTGAGACCAATAATCATCATATATTTGAATACCCAGACTCCTAGCCATGTTTTTTCATGAGTTATCAAAAGTTACAAACAACAAATACTATTTATTGATATACTTGTCCATTAAAGAAATAAATTGATAAATTTTTGATAAGAGGCATAGAAGCCTCTTTCTACCTTACCATTCCCTATTTTTTAGGTTTCTTTAATATATACCTACCATATATTAGTATTTTGACCATCTAACTCACATATTAATTTATTTATTTTATTAGAATCCACACATCCACCCACAAAATTGGTTGAACAACCCACATGCTCAACCTACTATTTCACCCCCTGGTCATTCAAACCACATACCTAAAACTTGTGTCCCAAACTAGAACCTACTTCCATAAAGATCCCAAAGTTTTAGAGGTTACCTAATTTGAAACTCTTTGCAGTGTGCATAAAACCCACATGAATAGAAGATAAGAATCTAGGACTAGAAGGAGGGCCCACTTGTGTGATTTCCTAATAAATAGAGGATGCATCATCATGGAGACACGTAGGAGATTAACAAGGTCTATGGCCCAATCTAGTTGTCTAGTTTCACCATTGTCACACTCTTGGAAGTATAGACCTATACCTACCATCCCTGATTACATAGATCCCAAACACCTTCCCTTATAATGAACATCCAGGCTATTAATTATTAGAGATATATATTTCACCCTACCTAGAATTAGAAGTGTTTAGGTACTACTTCTAAAACTATCTCAACATGGGACTGACCCCAAGATCTAGATATCTTATAATGGGGTTAGAAAAATAGGATTTTTAACAAGGATAGCTCTTTTGATGCATATTTTTATCTTTCCCACTACTAAAACCTAATAATGGCCAAGGAAAAGGGAGAGAGCGATAGGAGAGAGAACATGAAAGAGAAAACCTAAGCTAACAACAGGAATGCACCTAAATTATGGGTTGATCCACCTTGATTAACTCTTAAACATTAATTTAGCAAACACAAGACTAGATCTATGATTCCAAACATCTATCATATATTAGTTCTTCATGAATAGGTTTACTAAATGATCTAAATTGAGGGAAATGATGGAGTGGTCTAGAGAAAAACACTAGCCAGTCATAATATCCACATGTGGGCTTCAATCAAGAGATGTAGAACATTAAACATGACCTAAATAACAAGATGAAATTATAACTAGGTGAGATCATAATTTGACAAGGGAGAAACCTCTCCCACATATGTAAATCTAACATGTACACACTATACAAGAATAATGAAATATAAAATTGTCTTTTATTCATCTCAAGAGGTTACAAGCTCCATATTGGTAGAGTTTGGTCATGTCTAAGAGAAGGAAGAAAGAAATTATAGATATTATCCTTTTCTGGCTCCAAAGCATCTATATATAGCATAAGAGAGAAAGAGAGATGGGAACAATGCATTAGAGACTGGAGGAAAGCCTTCAAGATGAAGAAGCGAGGTGGCATCACTTGATTGATTTTTATTTATATGCCTTGATCAATAAATATATATTTAGTTATCTAAATAATCCTCAAGATCCTTTCATTGGCTAAGAGATCACACTAGAAGATAAGGGCTTATTATGCATAGTTCTAAAATCTATTTGAATGGAAACACTTCCCTTAACTACTTATCCAACTACCAACTAGACACCCTGGGACCCTAAGTATACTTCACATGTTCATGAGGATCAAATTCTTGAATCCTGATAGTGATAGTTCCATACCATGAATGATGATTATTACCTTCTTTATTGATGATAGGCCCCTTTACAATTATCACATATTTGTTCCATTTCCATATATATATGATAAGTTCATCTATAGCTGGAAAGCCAATTTGAGATCATTGGTTTTCTAATAGTTTTCCATACTCTAATTTATGCCTAGTCTCATTTAGCCACCAACTTGTCAACCTTTGATCTATATTAGGTATAAAATACCTAATCTTTCTCTATAAAGCCCTATTGTCAATACTTGGTCTTTATTATTTATCCTAGTTTAACTCAGGTTGAGCTCAAGCTCAGTTTAATGTATTTTTTTCCAACTCATGTCCATTCATTTTCTTTACCCAAGTTGAACTACTCCATTAACCTTAGTCAAAAATTTCCAAACTTGATATTTTTCATTAGTTGTTAGCAAACCAACTTGGGCTTCATTGACCTTGACCCTTGCTCAAACTATCAGATCTCCACTACCAGATTGAATGCATGCCATTAGATATTCTACCTGATCTAACACATTGTTAACACTTATCACCCACACATTTTATCCTTGGATCTTATCATCAGTATGTTTACTCCTATTCTTACACCATGTGGTGACCTCTAAGTCCCTTTACCTTTTGACCTACTCACATACTCTTGATCTTGGATGATCGATCAAATGCCAGCCATCAATCTATTGGGACCCACTATTGAACTTAAATGGCTATTTAACACTCTTAAATTTGGCATCTACTCTCTCATCAAGTGATGTTCATGTGACCATCATTGACATTTGTGAAACCATTATTGATGTTCACATGACCATCAAATTTAAGCTCAAAATATTTGTTTTTACTATGGATTAAATTTTACATCCATGTAATCATCAAATAAATTTAAGATCCCATCAAATGATGGGTATGAGGATGTCAATTTTAATCTCTAGTGGTCTTTTTAAAATTAAATGACTATTTGTCAAGGCCTAAAATTAACATTAACATGAAATTTTCACTTTGTGAGTCCATTTATTTTCCCTAAAACAAATAATTTCCTTGGGATATTTCCCTCAGACATTTGTTTAAGACACTTTCCCAAATAAATTACCTTTTAGGAAAAGTGTTTTGTCCACCTTAGTGAAAAATGGTCCTTCAGGTTTTTTTGCCTTTGAACCACCTTCTCAAAGAAATACCCTTCAATATTTTTTTGGGTCTATTTTCCCAAAGAAATGGCCTTCAAAACTTTGTTTACGACCACTTTTTATTAAAAATTACCCTTTATAACTTCTATAATGGACCCTTTGGTCAAAAAAAGTACCCTTCAAAAAAAGTGTGTGGGGTACTTTGCTGCAAAAAATGAACTTTTAGGAAAATGTATAAGATGTTTTTCTTGAAAAAATGCCCTTTGATATTTATAAATTTGGATAAAATGTCTGAGAGAATTCAAGTCTTGGGAACTTTTGTTTTGGACCACTTTTTGAGAGAATGATCCTTTAGGATTTTTGCATGTGGAATTTTTTCTGTCAGGACATTTGTTTTAGATAAAATGTCTGATTAGAAAAATGTGCTTTGATTTTGCCTTAGGATTTTTTTTTTGAAATAAATAGGGTCATTGAGAAAATTTTCTTGGACAATTTTCATAACACAAATATACTTGGCCTTTTAATATGGACAAAATATTCAAAATAATTTGCACTTCAAGAATTTTGTTTCATAGAAAATGTCTAAAATAATTCCCAATACTTAGCCAAATAACCCAAACTAATTAGCCTGAAGGAAATATTAGCACTTAGACCAAAATTGGGTCCTTAAGAATTAAACTTAGCCACATAAAATGTTTTACACTTAGATTTTTTGGCTTGCAAGCTCTTCTAGACTTGTTTAAGATACTATTGTTTACCACCATGAAAACTTGTTTAGATCACTTCACTTGCAATGTAGACTTGTTTCTAAGCCTTTGGTCTGTTACTTCATTGAACCATACAAGAGCTTCATATGTGGGCCAAAAATGGCCAAACATAATATTTTTATGGCCCAACCTTGGTTAATTGGATATGTGATTACCATCACTAGAGATCAACATGATCTACCAAGGAATCTAAATAAGTATATACCTACTTTCTCCCCCTCATGTGGGAGAATGACTAAAGAACATATCAAATATTTCTAGGCCACCTTGATATTAATGAATATTATCTATGAGGATTTTTCATTCAAGATTTTTATATTTACTCTACAATATTATACTTATGATTGGTATCTCAATTTATAGTAAAATTACTTCACCTCATGCAATGAGTGTCAAGGTAAGTTCCTTGTACTATTTAGATTGGTAACTAATATAATTATGCTCTATCATCTTTTTAAAATCATGAAAAAGGATCCCAATGAGTCTATATAATCCTTAAACTCCAAATTCTAAAAGATACACACTCGATTGAATGTTGCATATAATCTAGATGAGAATCTAATGTTTAAAATATAGAACTCTTTGGATCCTATTACTATTATGTTCTTTCAAAGAGATTATATTACTAATATGATAGATTTGGTATTAAAATAATATATAAAAATTGATAATTAGCTTAATCCATAGCTTAGATCATACAATCAAGGAGGTCAAACATTCAATAATGGACTTGTAACCTTGAATACAAGTCCACAAGTAAATAAAAATGCTCCCGCATTCAATAAAAATAATTGTACACTATGTCACCCATGATACAATAGATAATGGATTAGAACTATGATTTCTTTAATAATCAAACACAAAGAGATAATCAATAGAAAAATCAACATTAGGCTCATACTAATGTAGTCATCACTTAGGGTTTTGATTCTAACAAAGATGAATTAGATTCTATAAAAATAATGGTTCAGAAGTTAAGAAATAATTTTTTGAATATATAAAAGAGGATGGGAAATACCAATACACAAAATTATAGTCTAAATTATACCTTTTCAAGATATGATAGACCATTCAATATGACCATTAACAATATAGACTAGCAATAATCCAATAAGCTAATTGAAATCAATATTATGGAAATTTGCCCAAATGATGTAGTGTCCATAACACATATCCACACGGAGAGTTGGACTCTATAGAATTCTTGACAACCTTCAAAATATTTAAAAGGGAAATGATCAAACAAAATCAAATGATGAATCCTCTAGACTTACCTCATGAATATGGACCTTTTATTTTAGCTATGGTTGTTCAGAATTTTGAGTCTCCCTTCCCTAGTGAAGATGACAATATCCCAAAAGATAATTCTAATGAAGTGTAGACATTCCAATAGTTGAATAGAAAAAATTATAATATGAAGAACATGTAGTTGTTTACTACATCTAATCTTCTTAAAAATATAGTTATCCCTCCAAATCCCAAGGATAACAATAATCCTCCTCCCCCTAAAGGGAATTTTTAGCTTCAACATAGAGGAAAAAATAAATGAAGATATAATATTATTGAGGATATAATTAAAATCAGGGCCAATATTGTTCTTCATGATTAACACAATTTATAAAAAATAAGGATCTCTTATGGAAGTATATCATAGGAAAATCTATTGTATAAATGTTGAAATTAGCCAACACAAATGTTACATAAAAAATAAATCTAAAAGTTCCCCCTTTCTTAATGACTATTCAAGAATTTAGAATGAATATACAAAATTTCCTAGAATATTCAAGGGATTGAAAAATGGTGATGTTGAATTCTATTTTTTAGAATCTTGGTTTAATACCAAAGCCTTCCAAGAGTACTGTGCCATATCTAGATAAAATGTTAGTAACTATATTGGGAGAGCTAAATGATGTGAGAATTTAGGTTGCTTAAAAACCAAAAGTATAGATGGCTATTGACATATTGGTAGTGGATATTCCTGAAGGTTATTAGCTATTATTGAGTAGATATTGGTCAAAAATTCTAAATGGATATTTTTCCATGGAATTTTCACATATTTGGTTGTCATGGAGAGGCATATCCAACTAGATCAAAATTAGTCAAGATCCAAGAATGAAACACCCTATTATAGAATACAATAATACCAATGAAGAGACAAGTTATAAATCTCCTAGTCTTGGAATTTATACATTTATTATTAAGTATGAAGTAGTATAAGAAATTCCAAGCCCTTACCAATTATGGACCCTCCATTTTGATGGAACTAGATATAATTAAGGATCAAGTGTTGGCATTGAATTAATTAATCCATAAGGAGAGAATCTATTTTTAGCATTTAGGCTCTAATTCTCATGCACCAATAATAAAGTGGAGTACGAATCCTTGATTCTAGGATTACAATTTGCCTTAAAGAATAATGTCAAAGAATTGATAGTAAATGGAGATTTTGAACTTGTTAACTAGGTTAGAAACAAATATCAATGTAAATTTTCATATCTAAATAAGTACAAGCATAGAGCCTAAGATTTAATAGATTCATTCAAAGATTTCAACATAGTATCTATCCAAAGAGAGAAGAATGGAACTACTGATTCATTAGTGACTTTAGTAGTAAATTTGGCACAAAGATATTTATTAAATTGGTATCATGTCCTCCAGTATTAGAAAATGTAGAAAATTTATAGATGATTGATGATTACCAAGAAATTATCCAATTTTTGGTAAATTCAAGATAATTTGAATTTCAAATAATTTATGATGAAGAAAGAAACCATGGGTGCCATGAAGAACTTTATGAATAAGGTATTATTTATCTAAAGGATAACTGACTCCCATTGGGAATGGTCTCCTTGGATACAAATCCTCAATCTCGATCACAAAGGCACCTGAATGTTAATGAATCCAAATTTATTTTGAATTTTTTTTGTGATGAAACTAACTCACACTTCATCAATGTTGGCTTAAGTTTCATTCCTAAATAAAGGAAAAGATTTGAGGAACTGATTATTAAGTATAAATATGTAACTACATGGACCTATGAGGACTTAAGTGTGTTGAATCCTAGAATCATGACCCATAAAATTCCACTCAAGCATGATCATAAACCATTTAGGCAAAGGCAAATATGGATTAATCCTATCTCAGAACAATTAATTAAGAAGGAAGTGGAAAAACTACTAAGTGTTATGATTGTCTTTCCTATTAGACATTCAACTTGGGTGGCCAATCTAGTTCTAATAAAAAAAAAGATTGGTGAGATTAGACTATGTGTTAACTTTAGAAATATGAATAAAGATTTGGAGAAAGAAAATTACCCTTTAACCTCCTTGGATGAAGCAATACAAAAAATAAGTGGCTCTAATATGATGTCATTCTTGGATGTATATTTAGGTTACAATAAAGTTTTGGTCAAATCAAAAGATAGGATGAAAACTACATTTACCATGAGTGGGGAACATATGCATATAAATGAATGGAATTCAGGATAATAAACACTAGAGTGAATTTTCAAAAAGAAATTTATCATGCATTCCAAAGATTGATAGGGAAATTAATCATTATATACATGTATGATCTCAGTATTTTTGTAAAAATAGAGGTGACCATATTGACTATATTCAATTATCTTTGAGAGATGTAGAACCTTTGGGGTATCAATTAATCCCACTAGATATATATTTGGAATTACTATAGGAAATATTATAGGCCACATCATTACCAAGGATGGGATAACTATTGACCCAGATAGGATTTAGGGGATATCAAAAATAATTTTTCCAAATAAAAAAAAGGAGCTCAAATCATTCTTTGGAAAAATAAATTTCATAAGGAAATTTATATTAGGATTCACTGAGATTATTAGACCCCTAAACACAATGCTCAAATAGAATGCAAAAATGAAGTTGACACTTGAATCTAAAAATTACTCCTAACATATAAAAATGATATTTTGTAAGCCCTAGTGCTTGTAAACCCCAATTTCACCAAGGCTTTTACTTATAGTCATTTTCCTTAGAACATACTATTATTTCCCTACTCACAAAAAAAAGGGAAGAAGTTGACATCTAATCACATTTATGAGTACTAAATTGAAGTATGCATAGCTTAAGTATTACATGATTGACAACCAAATATTCACTCTCATCAAGGCAGTTAAATTTAGGCATTATATCCTTCAAAATAAGACTATCACTATAATATCATATCATGATTCCCTCATTCTTGGATAAAATGAATTGGAGGAGAATAGAGGTAAATGTTTGCTAAAGTTACAAGAATTTGATATTGAAATCAAACAATCCTAGATCATTAGGGTATAAGGCATAGTTTAATTTATTACTAAACGAGACCCATGTATCCCTATTAAAGAGGTCTTCCAAACATAGGTCTCCCAAGAATATTGGTATTCAGTTATTATTGAAATCTTCATCACTAGAACATGCCCCCATAAACACAAAAGAGAGTGAATGAGATCTTTATGGCTTAATGCTACTGATTATATGATCAATAAAAGAGTGATTTATAGAAATAATTACAAAGGTATTTATCTAATATGTGTGTCATGTGAAGAAGATTAGGAAATCTTAGAAAATTTCCATCAAAATATAATCAATGGTTAACTAGATATAAATACTACAACGTAAAATAATTAGAGTGGGATATTATTAGCTGATGATGTTCAAAGATGATCATTTTCATATAAGGACGTACCATGAATTTTAGGTTTTCGTAAAAATATAATTACACACAAAAATGCCACTATAGCCTATAATTGAAGGTAGGTCATTTTACTAATGGGTCTTAGACTTCATTGGAATTATAAATATGAATTCCTTAGCTAAACTTAATTTTGTGCTTATTTATATAGATTACTACACTAGATGGATAGAGGTAGTAGCAATAAATAACTGTAGATACTAAGATGTGATAAGTGTTAGCTATGAACACATCACAACTAGGTTTGGCACTCCCATCTCTTTGGTTTTTGATAATGGGCTAGTATTTTAATCAACTAAGTTCACTGATTGGGCCCATGATAATAAAAATATAATTAGATCATCCTCAAATCATTAACCATAGGGAAATAGATTGGATGAGTCAACCGATAAGAAACTTATAGATGAAATCAATAAGTCAGCTACAAATAAACCATAGGAATGACACCTCATACTAAAGTATGCATTTTGGGTAGATAGGATGAGGTAAAACTAAGCCCTCAAAGCTTCACCATATAAATTGGTATATGGAAAACAACCCATGTTCTCAATAATGCTAAAATTACCAAAATATTAGTTTATGCAAGAATACATGGATCCCAATGACAAAATAGAGTCTTAATTTTTAGATATCATCAAAATGTAAGACTTTAGGGATAAATCATTGTAGATCTTTAGCAAACATTAGGATGTGGTCAAGAGATGGTTTGACAAAAGAGAAAAATTCAAATATTTTAGGCACTCTAACTTGGTGTTGTTATGGGACAAATCCCATGAGAGGAAAGAAATGCATGACACTTTTACCCCATTGTGGATATGACCATATCAAATTTCATAAATTTTTGGTAATAATACATTTTGCTTGAAATATCTTTGAGGTAATGATCTAACATATGTAGTCAGTGGATAGTTTTTGAAGTATTACTTCAATGCTACTCTATCTAGAGAGGTCTTTGAGTAATAATAAGATGTTATGGTAGAGGTAGGTGTAGATTAGATTTGAATTATTAGTTATTTTCTTGTTTTTTATTGTTGCTTTTTATTAGATTAGTTTGCATTTTATAGAGTATATATTTTTTTGCTTGTAGTATGTTTTCCTATTTTTTAGAGTATTTTTCTTTTATTTCATGTCAATAAGATTCTAATCAATCTTGATATAATAAAAACACAATTTGAGGTCTTTTGAATCTAACCCAAATCAAGGTGCTAATGTATATTGTAGTTTAGAACTTTTAATTTAGGTAAATAATGAGAGAGTTAGCCATGAATATGTCCTAAAGCTAATAATTTCATTAGGTATGTGAATATTACACCCACATTTATATGTAAATTATTAAATATTTCCTTATTACCTTGGGTCAAGTGAAAATAAAACATTAATACTTGTTCAAGTTAATAATCATGGACATAGGGAAAAGTTGATAGGAACATTTTGATTAAACTAAATATTTAACCATGACCAGCTTATGGTTGTTACCTTTACCCTCTTTCTAAAAGAAAAAAATTAAATGAATAAAAATATAAATTCATAATCCAAAAATCTCAGAGAAAATAAAAAAGGATTCAAAGATGACATGATGAAATAAGATCAATGCATCACACATCATAAAAAATATGAAAGAAGACGAATATGTGATCAAAGATATTTATGTTGGGGCTATGGATGCCTGGTTGGTAGTAGATAAATACTCGAGTTACCCATTTATACACCTAATATTCAATAAAAGTAAGACCTACATATCAGCCTTATGTCTTTTCCTAAATAACCTATAATAAAAGGTAAAGAACAACACTTTCCACGCATAGATTCAATGTGTAGGTAAAGCTAGTAAATTGCATAGGATTATTAAGAGTCTCTTTCCATTTCTAGTCTAGTCATTTATTTTGGGATAAATTTATGGTTGATATTGGGATTACAAAACCATAGATTTTGGGTTCTTGAAAACTTTAGAGTATTCACTCGTGTGAGTTACCATTTGTTGTATTCAACACACCCCACCCTATATTTTTTTTAAAAGTGGGGACCCCTTTTATTTTGTGGAAATAATGAATATTTTTATGGGGTACCTATGATTATTGAGGATTATGATACTATATAAATTTCGTGATTTTAATGTTGAATCATGTTCTGGTATGCCTTTTCATTTGGAAGTACTTATTTAGAGTAACCTATTTAATGAAAAAATGGCTTTTCATGTCAAAAAATTAGATTGGTTTTATTTCAGAGTATTCAGTCTTTAGCAAGATTGGTCCTTAGCAACAATTAATTTGATAACTTTGTGTCATAAATAATTACTTTGGTAGGTTTTCATTAACAAATTTATTTGTGGTCTTAGTCTTTGGGAGCTTATTCATCGATAAATTCCATAATAGAGACATTGCTTTGGAGACTTAGTCTTAGGGAACATCCATTTTGGAAGGATTATGTTGAAAAAATTCTCATCGAAGATTATATTTTTGGGAAATTTATTCATTAGAGACTTTCCCTTGGAAACTTTAATTATAAAGACTTTTCACTAGAAGGATTCTTTCTTCAAGTTTAGTCATCAGCCACTTTATTTTGGGAACTTTGGGAGCATAATATTTCTTAAGAACATTCTATTATTTGGAGTATTTTAGCCTAAAAGCAAACTTTCACTACCTTTGGCTAAGTTACGTAATGACACATGACAAAAGAAGGAGGGATAAATAGTGGCACCCCAAATTATAAACCATCCCACATGGCATGAACACTAGCATAGGGTGGTTAAATTTAAATCTAATGAAGGTGACAAGCTCATAAACATTAATGAGTAATGGTGCAAAAAATAGAAATAAATTCACGATATCAATTTAATTTAATCCCCTAGTTGAGTTCACATCATTCCATCTTTGAGCTCAAGTAGACTTCAACCTTAAGTGATCCCAAAAGCCTTAATTACTTCTTGAGTGATTTATTATTTGTGAAGTTTAGTATAGTGAATACAAAGCATTATAAAAATATTATAACATACCAGTACTCAGTAGAATTAGCATGACATCATCATCTAGGTCTTACAAGATACCCCCAACACAATCTAGGTTTTGAAGCAAGGATTCTATAGAGTACTTAAAAACTGTATTTGGAGCTACAATTTTTGATGGATGATGTGAAAATTACTTAGCATTTTGGGAAGTGGTGGAAAATGTAGACTCATTTGCACTCAATGATGACATTACAATTAAAGATAAGTAGTTGGTGAAGGACCTACTCTCATTTAAACATTAACCCTACACTATGTAGTTATAAATCTAGAGGTGATGCCATGTATTGATATACTATGGGGCCTCTTCTTTGAAGGGAGAATCACGGATGGAGGATATCTTCATTATGTAGAAAATAAAATTATTGTTGCATATATTATGGTCAAGGTGTTCAATAGGTAATTGAGCCTACCAATTGTAAATGTTACTTATAATTGACATAAGGTTATTACATGTAATAGGTCCAATAATACAAAGTAGGCATTGTCAAGGTCACTTCTCCCTGGGGAAAGTTTTAATTTTAAGGAACATGCCAAAATCCCAATTTCCTTAATAAATTAAGAACTGGAATCCACATGGGAATGACATTATTAAACATATTATTCATCCATATAGTCATTTACTTCATGAAAAATTATTGGGTTCCCTTATTAGACGTATCAAGCACATCAAATAACACCTACACACTAGGTGAAGTGATTAGGTGATTAGTGCATACTTCAAATAACATGTTTTACAAAAGGATTAAATCCCACTTGGTGTAAATTTATACATGATGTCATATTTATTGGAAGTAGTCATGGTCACTATGTATATATATATATATATATATATATATATATAATGGATTTGTATGAGATCCTAACACCAAAGTCATCAAAAATGGGATTTGTGACTACTACACTTTTGCACACATATATTCATATGTGAGGAATATAACAAAGATAATTGAGGACCTTTAACCTTAGGTCTAGATGGAGATACATCGATGACCTTTTACTATTTCTACAACATAGCTTGGACACTAGAAAAAAATGTAGGAGAATACTAGATTAATCCATATTAAATAGTAATCATGGTGGTGAAGCACAAAGTAAATGATCTCTATCTCTTGAAGTTTGTTATAGACAAGGTATCTAAGAAATAAATAACCTATCAAATTTGGAACAAAATTGATGAGGAGTTAATGAGAAACAAAAAGGCCACCTTATATTGATTTCACATCACCATTGGATAAATTTAGTACATATTTTGTATAAAATTCAGTGAAATTGGAAATGTTATGAAGGCTTATGTATTTCCAACCCTACCTCACCAATATTGGGACCCTCATCATAAAGTCTAAATGAAAATTCAAACCTTGTGTCCTGACTACAAGCACAACCTAATAGATCATGACTTTCTCTTCATAAATGCTAAAGACATTGAGGAGGTCAATGAAAGGGACATAAATTTAGAACTAAGTGAGGACTTGATGAGACTAATTCAAGTAGAACCATCTCTAACACTTAGTTAAGATAATTTTATAATTATACCTCCTAGAGGATGTAGAACCTTAGATTTTTAAAGTGGTAGGAAATCACAACTAAAAGGAGAGGGGATAGATCCCAAACTAACTCAAGGCTAGCCTTAGGACTTAAAACAATTGTTATCTGAGGCACCAACCATTAGAGCTAAGGAAGAAAAATTTAAGGAACAATTTCCTACTTCCACATCAATAAAAGAGGAACTAGTGCTCCCATCCCTAGCTTCAATAATTGAATTGATTAAGGTCAAGCAAGATTTATATGAAGTGTTAACTACAATAGGGGAAAGTTCACAAGTAGAGGCCATTATTATATGCTTGGATTAATATTATGAAGAGGAAAAAATTGTTACCTTAGGCCCAATGTAAAATATTATTCCCCTTTCTCTTCCATCACAGTTCATAGGCCTAAAGGTAGGAAGAACCAAAAAGACATAACAAAGGAAGCCCAAGGACACATGATAGACTCATCCAACCTAAGAGGTGGATGAGGAGGAGCTGTAATAGGAAATATTTATAAGATTTCAATCACTCAATAATAAGTAACTTATCATAGGTGAATCATTTGATAAGTGTCCCCTAATCATATCTCCTTGAGGTTTTTCTCCTTTACTATCCTTACCTATAGTTTCCATCACCTCTAGCCTTGTGGTTTTCATATTCATTCCCTATCAGACATTATCTAAAATCTTAATTTTCCTACATCCATCCATGAATTTACCTACAATCACCACACTTTATCTACTCTCCATTTCTATAGTGTTTATCCCTATGGTTTCTATCCCTCTAGTTTCCATTCCTTTGACATCCACCCCATCAACACTAGCCTTGTCCTTTATGGCCATTTACCAATCCATTAATTCAACTACATATCCTTCTACCCAATTGGGTTCATCTTTTCCTTCTTCCACTTCAACCACCATAACCATAGTTTTAACAACTAAAAGGGTACCTAGGATGTAACTATTCTTGGAGTTCCATACAATGCCGTAATATGGAAACATAGACTAGTCAAAGATCATTTATCTTGTAATTCCTAATCCTTCCACACAAGTTTAAAAATAAATTGAATAATATGATTAAGTGGAAGCACAACCCTCATATCCATCAAATCCTACCCTTTAAGATTTGGGTAAATAATTAAGAGACTCAACCTCTAAGAGGCTTAATATGAAGATAACATAATTATTAATGGTGATCTCACGGTTTGACAAAGCTATTACAT
>JARHVA010007302.1:472500-487500 GCA_037957365.1 Torreya grandis | reverse complement strand
AACATGAATCAAATTAATTTGATGATGTTAATTATTTGATGGCTATTTATTTATTTATGTCCATCATTGTGAATTAAATAATACTTTCCTAAACTCTAAGAATGGACATATGAATATAAACTAAATCTAAAATTAATGACAAGACATTAGTACAAGTGCACAAGTGTAATGATTCTTACAATGATCATGGTATAATTATCACATGGATAACATGGTACTTAATATCATCAAAACTAAGGAAAATGTTTTAATAAAATATATTATATTGCATTGATTTTGGAAATAGTCTTCCAAATGATCACTAGTTGCTATCTAAAGTTTTGGTAGATCTTTCTTAAATAAGATTAGTATGATGATTCTTATATTGAATTTATTTATATTTTCACATTTATTTGTTGAACTCATATTTGGTTTACCCTATGAGGTGTAGACTATTTTATGGTCTATATAAGTGCTCAATTGTGTTTATAAATTGGTAACATATCTTATAGGAATTACACATAGGAAGTACGTGGATAGGTGTGTGTGAGTGTGTATGTCCATGCACTGTCTCACCTCTATCCAATTACTAAGTAGTTAAATAATTATTAATGAATTAATTAATGATTTATAGCTTGGTATAGTTTCTATGTTGGTTGCAACATATTTGTGGTCTCATTTCATTTTCATTGCTAACTCTTTTTGGAATCCTTGTATCATAGTTGCTTATCTCAGTGTATACAAAAATTAGGTTATTTCAATAGAGGGTGGGGTCTAAATTGAATGAATAAACATTATCAATGAGACTAGTACGGCTTAAATGTTTATAGAATTCTAATTTTTAATATTTTTATTTCTAATGTTCTAGCAATGAATAATAATCTATTTGTCATACTTTATTATTTAATTGTTGTAGATGTTTTTAAAGTATAAATACCATCTATGCATGATATTATTAAGGATAATAAAACACATAGCACCATTTACTCCTAGGACTAGACTTTGGTTTATCACCTTTTTATTGGATTACATTAACTCATATAGAAGTATTTTAGTAAGGTCTTAGATTAACCACCATATTAAATTTTAGACATACGACCATATATATTTGGATCAGCAAATAGGTTAGTATTGGGTAGAGTGAGTGAACCCACATATGTATGTAAAAATATGGCTTGGTATCCCATGTGTTTCTATTCATAGCACCATGGACTTTTATATTTGTATTGTATCAATTGATTATGGATTGTATTATAAGGAGGACCTAATGATAATTTTATAAGCATGTCCTTAAGTTTTAATGGAAATGTGTTACATATTTGATTCATCATCAGTTTTAAAATATATATGAGTGATTCCAATATATATTTAAATATATTTTGGATCGAACAAGGGGTGCCTCCAGCACCTATGGTGTGGACAAACACACATAAAACACATTGTCATCTAGGGGAGTGAGGTCAACCTACTACCATGGAGATTCTCTAATACCAATAAGGAATATGGATTCCTAAGTTATCATTAGATATGGTGGTGATGTTAATTTTACCATAGAGTACACTCAATGGTGGGTTTGGTCACATTGTGCTAGATTTTTTCCTCCTTTTTTAGATCTAATTTATTTAGATCAAGGTGCACATCCTAAAATTGATAGGGTGAGTAGAGAGAGGAGGGATAGGAAGATAGATAAAAATAATGCCTTATTTATTGATATAGGTATTTATGCATAATTTAAATGTTTAATAATTTTATCATATTTTTTTATTATCATCTTCTAGTTTTTTTAAATTCCATGTGTTGTGCAATCAATGAATACTAAACCATAATTATTGAGGTTCTTATTTAGGTTCTTGCCTAAAACATTTTTGATGATGTAGTATATAGTTTTTTACAAGGATGAATGATAATATATTTGGAATTCATGCATATCTCTTTAATCATATGGAACATATCACCATTTCATATATTTTCACCAAATGCGAGAAAGATGAGATAATAAAATAGGTTACATGGTTAATATTTTATCGAGTTAGACATCATATACCTCCACCATATCTAAGTATGGATTTAGGATTAAATATATTTATTATTAAATTTGATTATAGGGAAAGAACACCAAGGTAGTGACAAAACATGTTTATGTACATGTGAGGCTACCAATATACAAGGTTCAAGATAGATGTAGCAAGTATCAATCAAGCTCTCAATAATATGATAGTGGGCCTTCCTCCTCAAGATCCCCTAGACATATGTATTTATATGAGGATAGTGACATAGACATTGATGGGAAACCTTTGATGGTCATCAATTTATTTAACTTATAATTGGTGGAATATTTGTGATTTTTTCATGATCGAAATTTGTATTATATTTTATATAAAAATATTTAATTATGTATCTATGAAATGTATATATTTGTGATTATATGATTATGTTTTATTATCATATTTAATTTAGATATTTCTATGGTAGTGTCTATATATATTAAATTTTAATTACATATAATTTAAGCACAATGCATGTATTAATTGTAATTAAATAATTACATTATCATTATCTAAAAAATATAATGGGATCTATTAGTCTAACCAACCATGTATATAAAATAAGGCATATTCACATATAACATTATGTTTATTTATTTGATTAGGCTCATGAGTAAGTGAATTGTGTGATCTATATTTGGTGCTAAACTTCTAGGATCAATTATGATTGAATTTTCACTATATAATTACATTAAACCTAGGTGAGATAACGCACATAGTGATATTTGACCCATACTAATAGTTTCAGATTATTTGTTTTCTTGGTATTTATGTGGAGTACTAAATTATTGCCTATCTTGTTCATTTTTAGTTGGTTTATTTTTATTTATCACCCATACTTATGTGCTTTGATTTTAACATTTGTATTACTAGGATTTTTATTTTTATATGTTATATCTCTTTTAAATTTAACCAAAACATGTTGAAAATTGAATAAACTAATCTTGTTTATATTATCCAAATTCATTTCCAATTTATATAACAATAATTTTCAAAATATTAAATTTAATTTTATGGTAGGTTTTAGAAAAAATAATTTCTCCACTATATTAGCCTAAAAATGAACTCATATGGTGATATGTCCTAATGACCCCTCATGGATGCTACTATATTTCAATTTTATCTGAGCATGATCTAATTCCTTAAGAAAGTCAATTGTGTATTTATTGAAATATTTTTTTTTTCATCAATTAAAATGCACTTTATAGTTCACCTTCTACAATATCTCAAATTTCCATCAGTTCTTTATGTTCATATGGTAATGTATGACCTTTCAAAACATCATGGGATAAGATTATCTTGTTAAATTTTTAAATAGAAGAAGATGTATAAACTAACCTTATAGGAGTTTTATTAAATTTTACAAATGTAATGACACTCTTATCTATAATTTGTTCAATTATATGAATCATTACATAAAATTATTATCTGTATGCCCATTTATATGATGATAATTAAATAAAAAATATTGCCCCCACATATGTTAAATAATGTGTAGGGTGATTTATATTTTAAGATAATGTGATATATTTATTATAAAGTAGCATTCATAAAATATCACTTGGTTTATCTTTATGTCCTTAAATTTGTATACGTTATTCCATATAGAAATGGTAGGACTCATGTGATTTGCCTCATTTACTTTCATAAATGTAGCTTCATTCTTAGATGGATAATCATTTTTTATTCCTTAAGTTGTTGAATTTTGGAAACTTTTAGTATCATAAACATATTTTATTATATGTATAAGATCATAATAATAAGTGAATATATCCATGTCAATATATTAAAATAACTTTAGGTATGATATATTTTTTTCCTCTAAGTGTAGGTAAAGGACCTTTACTAAAGAATAATTTATTCTCTAAATCAATTAGTTGATATAAAAATAAATCATATTTTTTAACCTTAAAATATAATAACCTATTAGTTCATCATGACCTTGTTGAATATTTTGGATATGATCTAAGGGTGATAAATGACACCTATTATTATTTAATTCAGATTATAAATATTATTCTAATTTAAAGAATAAAACCATAGACCCAATACGTAACTCATAAATCTATTCCAAGGCTCTATCTTTTAAATTTTGATTTGAAAATTTTAGCAGTACTCTCCCTCACATGAATATTATCGAAGAGAAGACATAAATTAAACGAGGTGGCTTTCAATATCTCCATTACATAAAATAATTCAAGTATAATAATAATAATAATAGTAATAATAATAATAGTAATAATAATAATAATAATAATAATAATAATAATAATAATAATAATAATAATAATGATAATAATAATGATAATAATAATAATAATAATAATAATAATGATAATAATAATAATAATAATAATGATAATAATAATAATAATAATAATAATAATAATAATAATAATAATAATAATAATAATAATAATAATAATAATAATAATAATAATAATAATAATAATAATAATAATAATAATAATAATAAATCCTTGTGGATATGGATGATTGAATATGCTTTGTATTCTATGTTGGCCCAATATGAAATTATTATCAAACTTATAATTATTTGAATTAGATTCTATGGATAAGTCAACAAATTATTTTTTTAAGTTTACCCATTGCATGCATCATGGACACTATATGGTTAGTAGGCATGGATATAGATTTTTTAGGATAGTTCAAAGTTTTAATTTCTCCAAATATATTAAACATGCCTATAAAATATTCTTCAAAATTATGCTTATCATTACATTCTTTGAAATCATTATCACATTCCATGTAAATAGAAGATCCATTACATTTATAAAAACATCACATTTCATGTCAATAGAATAATCATTGAGTTTATAAATATAATCAATTTTCATGTCATTAGATAATAATTTCATTTAGAAACATCATAAGATTTTATTTTAATATAAGAATAATTTTGTTTAAAAAAATCATCACATCTCATGTCACTATAAGAATCATTACATTTATGAACCTCATCACATTTCATGTCAATACAAAAAAAATTGTGTTTAAAAACATCATCATATTTCATGTCAATATAAGAATTGTTACATCTAGAAACATTATTTTATGTATTGATAGAAGAGTCATTGCCTATCATGTTAATAAAATATAATTTCAAAGCACGAAATCATGAGAATAAACATATATATCATATATCCATATTTTTATGTATCATATTTTCTAGTTTTAATCTTGATAGTATGAATAAGTATGTTGGTTGATTCAATTTTTTACTTTGTTCTTATTATACATCATGACTAGTGGAATAGTATATGTAAGGGGAAGGACAACTAATATCTTCAATTATAACATTAATCTTACTTACTTATCCTTCAATACTATCATATAAAGATACATCACTCGCATACCAATCCTAAATAGCACCATCCACATAATCATAATAATAATCATAATCATTACTCTCAACTACACACTCGTGATCCTTTTGCATATAATAATGATCAATTTTCACCCAATCATGATTATCTATATCCATATTTTTCCACTCATTGGTATAATATTAAGGCACAACATGGGTAGAAAACATAGAATATAATGCATAACACAAGGTTAAAATGATGCACATGCCTAAAAAATAATAAAACCCCTATAATGAAAAAAAATACAATGACAAGTTATAACCATAACTCAAGTTAAAATATATAACCCTTAGATTTGTAAGAATTAAATATCAAGAATTAAAATCATAGTGTCAATGGACACATAATAAGGGTAAAAAAGTAATTAGATATGAATGTTGAACCCTATTAGAGGATAAATTGTAAAAAATAAGAGGAATGGAAATCATAAGGTATAATTATAGGGTTATGTGTGGTCAATTCAATAATATCGCTCATCAAAATGTTTTACTTATTTTGTGGTTAATTTAATCTAAATAGAGTAGAAATAGAAATATTAAGACTATGTAAAATAGTGAAATTATCACACAAATATGAATGTAAATTTTGATTTACATTTATATTGGATTTTTTTTTAAAATTAAAAATATATAATGGGAAGTATAAACTTAGCTTATTTTGATATTCTATTTTTCATTGAATTTTTCAATGCTTATAAAAATACTTTATGTTCGATCTACAACTACTTAGATCAAGAAACAAGAGATCAAACCTTACATGGATGTTTTTAGTGAAACTCAGACCCACATAATGATCTATAATATTAATTCTCTACCATTAGTGTCCTTTTTGACTATATAAAAAAATGACAACTTAGACCACTATGTCTAGTTTTATGTATATTTTGTATGCACTTATATATTTTCATTAAAACCTAATTACACATTAGACATGAACATTGAATAAAAAATGTCTCATCTCTTTGGGTTATAATGACCTCAACAACTTTACACTAAGTAGTTGAGTGCTATCTACATTATAATAATTTGAAGAGGTCTCAAATTACACATATTTCTCCTAATACTATGCATATTTTTGTGTTAAATCATGTAAACATAATTATAAAAGTAGTATAACTTAGGTACTTATTAGGTGTATGCATTAAATTTAGGTATGAAATCAAATTTAAGCCTTTAAAAAAATTAGATCTACGCTAAATTATTATAATAATAATCTACATATCTATTTGTTTTATGTATGCTTATATTTTAATTAATTCTTGTCCTTAGAATGATATTAATAACTTCATATATATAGTTATCTCAAGTTTGAATTAGGGTTTTATTAGAACTAGGGTTTTTTAGTGGTGAATCTTCATTAATCTATGAATATTCCATTTTCTAAAGTCGACATTTGGCAATTTTAGTGGAGTGGCTAACACATCATTATCACCTAAAATTTTAGGGTCAAATTTCTTTTAGAGGAAATGTTCACCTATATATGAATATAAGTTTCCTTCTATATATGTAATTTCCTAGTACCTCAAAAGATAATTTGAGATATTTCACCACATACCATTGGGTGACTTTAAGAGTTTCAATTTGCATGAGGGATTCAAGAACAAATAGTTTACAACAAGGTAGGAAACTTTTTTTTTTTAATAATATAAGTAGTCATCTATAGTCTTCTAGCACTCATTTAGTCTTACAAGCATTTTTCCATAATCTAAAGGCATCTACCCTAGTTTGGGTCTATGTCATCTAGGCATCTACCCATAGTTTGTAGGTGTCTACCCACAAGATATGGATGACACCCATAGATTACAGGTATCCACCCATAGTCTGAGTATGTGCCATCTGGGTATCTACCCATAAGCTTTGGGCATCCAATCATAATTTTTAAGTGTCTACCCATACGCTGTGCTGACACCCATAGCTTATAGGAATCCACTTATAGTCTGAGTGTAGACTTTAGATGCTCAAAGACTTAGCATCCACCCATAGTATATCGATGTCCATCCAAATTCTATTGGCACCTACCTAGTCTATAGATGTTCATCCAAAACCATATGGCATCCACCCATAGACTACCGGCATTCACCTATAACACACTGGCATTTGATCACTATCATTCTTTGACAACCAATATTTTTTGATTCCTTATTCATCGATTAAGCATTTTTGTTTGTTGTCGATTGTCTTCATTTTGTTTTTAATCCTCTTCCATCCATGCCTCTATAGACTAAATAATATGGCATCTGTTAAAAACATTTAGGCCTCTGAGAAATTTTAAAAACATAATAACCTATTATCTTATTTTGGATAGACACCAAACAAAGGTACTATATTTTCAATTAAATAATGGCTTTTATTCATTGTCTTAAGTTAAAGTTAAATACTAATTAAAATGCCTTAAATCATTTCATGTGTAGAATCCATAGATAACTCTTTTAAATAATTGTCTCCATAGGTATGCATACTTGGGCATAAATTTAAAATACCAAAAAAAGGTACTAACTCATAGAATGCCATTTTTTTAATTAATTAAATATGATTTTCAAGTTTCAATAATAATGACAATATCTACAATAATATTTCATGTAGAACCCATTGATATCACCGAACTAGAAAGACTTGTGAATGAAATGCCGAACATAGGTACTATATTATAAATATTATTAGAATTCTTGATTTTTATTTATTTGTACTTTAGTATTGGTGTTATTAAAAATTAATGTCATACAAATTTGTCACATGTATAATTCAATGATAAAACCATTGAGGAAATGTACAACATTTTTGAATATATATTTCCCATGAAAGAAGCCATTCATAAAACTATCAATACTATTGGTCTCAATGATGAGTTCACAACACCAAATGAGAGATATACTCCCTCAACACATTCTATAACTGAAAAAGGCACAAAAAGGGTCACTTAGAAATAAATACCCATTGTCCCACTAAATTCAAGGAAACATAAATATCACATCATAAGCAGTGGTGTTGATGATGATTTCACAACACCAAATGAGATATCTACTAATTCTACTCACCCAACACAATCTCTAGATGAGTGTGCTAAGCAAAAAAAATAATCTCTGGTTCAAATAGGCATAGTAAAAACTATGTGGAAGAAGAAAAATACACAGATAATTAGAAGGTCATATTAATATGAGTGGGCATCTAAATTCCCATTTATTAAACTTGTGTAACTAAAATATTGTACTAACATGGCAATAGAATGCAAATACACCATATGTAGTTGGAAACATGGTAACGACGACAAAATGCAACTCAAATTAGACATAATTGAAAAACATTGTGGTAAGATATATGAGTCCATAAAAGACAAAAGTGGAATTATAAAAAAAATAGTGAGATGGAAAAATGGAAAAGAGTGCATACATCAATGTTACATAAAAAAGTATCATAATCATTAGAAACATCAATGACATCTCATTGAGAAAGGAGGAACAATTAAATGTCAATTCAAAAAGCTTGCTCAGTCTAATTTGCTTGCCAAACATATATAATTTTAAACTTTATTTCACATTCTAAAAAGTGGAAGACCAATCTCTAATTTTTTAGATTACAATATTTTATTTTATTATATTACATTTTAGAACATTCCACATTCACATTGGTTTAATACCAGTGCCTACGAGATGGTGAAATGCCTCACAATGTTTGAAAAGGAGGATTTGAAAGAGAAATTAAAATAAGCAAGGTTCATATCACTATCCACTGATGAGGTAAAAATGGTTTACAACACACCATGGGTATTCATGTATGTATATACATTTTAGAATCATTCAAGATAACTTCACCTTTTATCTGTACATAAAATGGTTGAAAATTGTAATGTATAAAACTTTTACAAATTAGTTTTTTCTAATTTGATGGAAATTTTTGGGATGAGTTACCATGATATAGGTACTAATTTGGTCTATGTTGGTGTTGATGGTGCATCAATAATGCAAGGGAATAAAAAATGTTTGTGTGTTCACTTGTAAATATCAATTGCCCCATATATGATTCCAATCCATTGCAAGGCACATAAAATGAATCTTTATTAAAAAATTGTAAGCATATTCAAAATTTTCACAAAAGTGGAGGAGCTAATCCATGGTTTACATGCATACATGTCATATAGTCCAAAAAGGTTTTTAGAGTTATAAAAATTTGTAATTAGAGTGGCTAAGGGAAAAAACTATTAAAAGATGTAAATACTAGATGGATTTCAATGTATGAACCTGCATGTAAAATATTGAAGAATATAAATCCTTGGCTGGTTTTATGTTTAAGTATAGGATGGAGGTTGACAAGGCAAGATATTTATTAAACTGCTTGATAGATTTGGAAAATTTGCTAACGTTATGTGGTATTCTGCCCATGTTGAGGGAAATGCATTGTTTGAGAAAATATGCACAAGAGAGATTAATAAATATTGTGGACTTTATAAAGTTGAGGAAACATGTTTGTTTATCACTTGATATATTATACTACTCAAATGAATGTTTTAAAAAACCAATATTTGAGAGATGAAAATATTTAAAAAATGTAAAGGACCCTTAAAACTATTTGAAATTCAATATTCCTAATCATCATTATATTTTTATTAATGGAAAGGAGGTACCATTATACACTTTCCAAAGATGATCAAATTTAGTTAGATAAACATTTGAAGAAATAGCTATAACAAGGGTTCTATATGATATGTCATATGTGATACATGAATGAAAATGAGAGACATTTTCAAAGAGATGACTTGTTTGAAGCCATGGGCATGATGAATCCTACAATTTGGAGTGGTGATGGTGAAGAACAAAAAAGTAAATTATTCATCAAATACATGGGTACTCTAATCCAAAAATTTAACAAGTCTGTGGAAATCAATGGAGAGGAAGTGAAGGTTATTTTGCAAAAAAATTTACTAAAAAACAAATCAAAGATATTTAGATTTACAATATTTGAATAATGTCAGTTGTTAACTAAAACAACAAAAATAGATTCTATAACTAGGGTATGGAAGAAACTATATCAAAGTAGTGTTCTGCAAGAAGAAATTAGTGAATATTTTCATTTATATGAATTGTGTCAAATAATGATTTTGGGGTCCATGGAAGATGAAAGGGTATTTAGTGCATTATATTTTATCGAATAAAGGCTTTAGAATAGACTGGATAAAAATCTTGAGACATGTTTAAGGTTGTATGTTTCATGTTATAAAGTGTATATGTTTCCATGTGATAGAGCAATTTCAATTTGGAGCAGTCTAATTGAAAGAAGTGTCACAACTACAACTACAAGTGAAATTATAAAAGCCAATGAGGCATGCCATAAAATGTTAGTGATGAAGTATGTTTTACCAAAGGGTTATTTGATATACCTGATTGAAATATCTTCAGTATTCTACAATAGTATTCTGTAGCATTTTTTAATATTTCAATTTGTAAAAAAATAATACATGTTCAGCATTCTATTTTTTTCTAATTTTTTGAATAAATTATACATTGTTTATTAAAATAAAATTGTAAATAATAATTTAATATATTTCATACCAAATTTAGTGTAAATTAAAGTAGTAAACATTATAACCTATTATCACCAAATTATGAGCAATGAATCCATTATAAAACATAAGTTTCCAATAGTTACAAAACATGAACATAATACAACTCAAGCCTGTGAGCTCCAAAATCCCTTTTCATTAAATAAAAGATAGTATGGAAATTATAAAATGAAGTTAAACTGATAGTATTCTCAATCAAATACATTATTTATTCAAATGAAATTTCTAATAATATTTTATTAGCTTTCATACCAAATTTACTGTAAATTAAAGTAGTAAATAGTGCAACATATTATCAAAAAAATATGAGCAATGAATCCATATTTACAAAATATATTTTAATATTATAAAACGTAAGTTTCCAATAGTTACAAAACATGAGCATAATACAACTTGAGGCTTTGAGCTTCAACCTCACTTTTCATTAAATAAAAGATAGTATGGAAATTATAAAACAAAGTTAAATTAATAGTATTCTCAATCAATGTGGATCATTTTGTATCTTGACTGCTTGTTCATTGTTATTGGTAATGGTTATGGTATCTGTGTGGATTTAGATCCCATAATATTGGAGATATTTCACTGTAGAGTGAATATCAACAAGATTACTTCATTTTTCAATAACAACATCTCCCACTGAAAGCAATGATGGGTCTGCTTTAACTTTATTTTTAAATAAAACATCAGGAACGAAGCCATTTTATTGAATTTTTTTGTCTATGTATTATTTTGATTATTCAATAATACAAGTTTTTCCTTGAAATTTTTTTTAACAAAAATACTTTTATGTGCTTTCTTTAGATGCATGTCAAGGAAAATAACTTGGTTCTTTAGATTTATATATTTTGACTGCAAATGATCAGAAAATAGTTAATTAATTAATTAAATGTTTATAAATAAATTTTAATTTAAAAAAACCATAAAACTGAACAAATTTTCTTCTTTTTGTGCATTCCCAAGATAATAATATAATTACAAGAATAAAATTGAGTATGTTCATTAAACAGAGCATAATTCAAATTATCTTTGATTCTGTTGGAAATAAAACTACACCAATTCAATGGTTGAGCACCTAGAGTATGAAGAATATAGACAAGACTCCAAAATGGAAGATCAAATGGTCTACCCTGCAAAGTAATTCTTAGAAAATTTAAATCATTCCGAATAGGAAAGGGTTTTTAACACATTCAATTTTTATTCCTCTTCTACTATAGGATTGAGGATTTGTAAAAAAAATTACTAATTTAGATTCTATAACAAAAAAATTAAAACTATTAAAAAATTAATAATTATAAATTTAACAACAAAAACCATCCACCTACAATGAGTAATGGGGCTCTAAGTACTTTTTTCATCATCATTGAGTAAATACTTTGTGGTGACTAAGTCCCCATTGTTATAAGGTAGCCCTATTAGCCTTTCAATATCATGTGGATGGATTCTAAATGAAATATTCTAGGAGTCCAAGTTTATGTGAAATGTGGAGGAATAAGTATTGAAGCTTTGCAATAGAACATTTACTATAGGAATATCTTTGTCATACTGTCGCATGTAGATAATGTCATTAAATTTTCAAGGCTAAACCCACTCACTGTATGTGTCTAGTTGATGTAGAAGCCTTTGAATGTTAGTGCATGAAAAATTCCAAAAAATGATTTTGGGGCTTCTAATCACCCATGTGCTACCAATAGAATAGATTTAGGAATTATATGCCATGGAATAAAAAAGGGTTTTAGAAGTCAGGACTTAGGAGTGGGAATTAAGAAAAAGAGGAATTTTTTTGAACTCGGTAGAAGAGGTTAAAATGGCAAAATGTGCAAAATGAGTATCATTTATTATATTTATAGTCTTGGAGGTTAGAATGCATTGATGTTTGTATATTGCAAGCATTTTTAAAAGACACCATTATCATAGCTATGAAGATCAACACATGTACACATGTCATGCATTATTTGACCCATGTAATAACATAGATGTTCACCTTCCTTAAAGTTATTTTCTTGCCATATGGGTACTATTTTTAGATGCCCATCCAACCTTGTTAGGTGTGCACCCAAGCTCATAAAAATGTCCAATTGAAAGGAAGTGTATCCAAGCTAGCCCATGAAGATGACCATCTAGATGAAATAGACATTCACCCAAACCCAAAAATATGCTAACCCAATTCTAATAGCTATCTATCTAATTTATACAGATATGCATTAGAATCATTAAAATGTATGCCTTGACAAAATAGTTTCCCACCTAATTCACACAGACATTATCTTGGGTGCAAATAGGCATTTATCCAATCCAAATAGATGTTTGCCTAGCTAGGTTTAACGTGTGCCTTCCCAAATTAATCCTACATTTTGACTATATAGGCACATGCCTAGTCCAATCTACACATGCATTCATATAGACCTAAATAGGCATTCATCTAATCTACATAAGCATTCACCTAGACCTAAATATGCATTTCTTTGATCCACATATGAATTAATGTAGACCTAAAAAGGCATTTGTCTGATCCACAGAGGCATTCATCTAGTTTAAATAGGTGTGTGTCATATCAAAACAATCATACATTTAGTGTGAACAAGCTTTCATCCAATTATATAGGGCATTCTCCTAGTTCTATCCAAGCAATCATATAACCTAAAAAGGTGTTAGTCTAGATTACATAGGCATGCATTTATTCAAAATAGGCCTGCATCTAATCTACATAGGAATTCATCTAGCCCTACATAGGCATGCACCTCATTTATAGATGCTTTAATCTAGATTGAACAATCACTTACCTACAATTATGCTATCATACATCTATTTCTTGGCATTCATCAATGATTTCAAGGATTTCATGATTCACTGAGATATTGATGTATGATGTTAATTTGACAAATCTTAAAACTCTAAGTACTACTATTAAATCTTATTATATGGTAAAAGAGAAGGAAAAGGCCTGTGAAAAGGTGAGATAATATTTTAAATAGAATAGGTAGTAATCTAAGAATAAAAATTTGTCCCTTTTACCTAAAAATTTTAACAAATTTGACCCAAACTACTAATTTACCAAGAGTATGAGTGGTTTAAACAAATTCCAAGGGAAAAGAAAAAATTTAAAAAATCTAAATTCCTGTAAATATTTAAATTTTAAATGAAATCAAACCCAAAATTGTCAAAATGTTCCTACCACTAGAGCACATATGATTTTTATGATGTCGTAAAGGACTGTAGTATGCTAGGAATGTGGTGATAACCACTACTAAAAAGGTTTCTTTAAATTGAAGATAGGTCAATTAACTAATAAAAACAATAGTGGATAATAGAAACACATATTTACAAACCACTTCTATTGAAATCATAGGCAAAATAAATGATTTTTATATTTCAAATTTGTTTGATTTAGCAATAATTGATAATGTTGTGAATCCTAAGCTAGTAACATGTTGTAAGTTGAATACAATGACTTTGAAGGATGGTTGGGATGTTGAGTTTAACTTAAGTATAAGGCTACTAGTTACTAAGTGTTTCAAGTGTATAATCTTAGACTTAGGCAATTTGGATCCAAATTAACTTATTTTTATCTCTTTCGAGATCTTTTGATTTTATTTTAGACATGGATTGGTTACATCAACATAAATCAAATTTGGAATATTGTAGCAAAGTGATATATTATTATAATGATTTGGGGAAACCTAAAAAAATTAAATGTTTGTTGAAATAAAAAGTACACAAGTTGTTATTATCTCTATAGGTAAATAAATTAGTGCATAAGGGATATAAATTTTATGTTGTTTAGATGGAAAAAACTCCACCTGTAATAAAATCAAATTTTAAATAATATCCCTTTTTACAATAATTCTCTAATGTTTTCCCAAAAAATTACCTGGTTTACCTCCTAAACATGAATTTGATTTTTATATTTATGTAATACTATGGGTAGCATCCACATCTAAAGCATTTTATCATATGAATGTAGTAAATTTAGGCCAAGTATGTTGCTTTAGGGTGCACTAGTGGTCTTTGTGAAAAATAAGGACAAAACCTTGTGA
>JARHVA010007302.1:435000-467500 GCA_037957365.1 Torreya grandis | reverse complement strand
AGATTCCCACAACATTACTATCTACCCATCCATGAAGGGAGGGCCATTCCCTGATGCGTATTGTGTGGGGTATCAATGGTCCATTTTTGGTATGTAAAAGTGCTAGGATGATGCTCTCCCTCCCCAAAATTATAATTATTTGGAGACTATACTTGAGATTACCATAGTTATTGGATTTTAAGGAAATCATGCATCATAGAGCCTTGTATATTGTATCTTATACTATATTTATTATTAAATCATTATGTTAGTTGTAAATTTAATTATTTACTCATTGTACATTGATACTGGTGGTTGTATTATTGTACTATTCATGGCTGAAAATATGTAATTACTTTCAATGTGCAATTATGTTTTTTTTCATATGATGCTAGTGATGAGTAACTAATAAATGTTACATTTTTATTTTATGGTTAACATACTTAGTGTGGTATACTAGGATCACTAATTAGATTCTCATGGTGTAATATAATGAAATAATATATGGAATATAATTTAAAAAAAATATTATGTTATTCTAGTTAATCCAAATGGGGATGTTACATGTGGTATCAAAGTCATAGCTCAAACTCTAGGACTTAATGATTACACTAAATTTTTTGTATGCTTGTATTTATCATAAATTAAAATGGTGTGAGTTAGAGTATCTAGTGAGGGTCTATTGGATGGCAATAACAAAAACCCTCTATTTGATCATAACTAATTTATTGCCGAGCAAGTAGCAAAGTTGGATCAGATTGTTCTAGTTAGGAATGAGACAAGGGACCAAATTATATCCCTAAAATAATAAATTCATGTAAATTAAGATAAATACCATTAGTATTTGCCTAAATATCATCATATTAAGCAGGAAATACCTCAAGAGTACAGACACGAGGAAGTTCCTCAGGATATAAGAGCATGTGTAACCATAAAATTTGCTAGAGATATGAAAAATGTGAATCCTCCTAAGTTTGATGGAACCATTATGGGAGAAGGATATGAAGCATGGATGACTAAGATGGATAAGTATTTCTAGATATGAATTTACTCTAAGGTCATGAAAGTAGTTTGGGGAGCTTACCAAATAGATGGTAAAGTGGATATGTTATGGGCCAACAAGAAGTTAGAAATGAGTATTAACTTGACCACTACTACATGGTAAAAATTTGTAACATATTCAAATCATGTTGGCTTATAGAGTTATACTTTAACCAAAAGCTTAGAAATTTGTAAAATCTAAAGGAAACTTATCAGTGAATGAGTACTAGGAACATTTCACCAAACTTCTAAAATATGGACATCAATATTAGGAAGATTAGAGGTTCAAGATTAGGAATTTTATGGGGTCAAAACCTTAGATTGGTGGATAATTGGACATTCATGGACCATTTACTTTAGATGAAGACTTTGAGAAGGTGGTCAAATAGGAATAGAAGTTGAAATATCTTGGTCAGGTCAAGAGTAATTCTTTTAAAATGTTTGGAAGTTATAAGATAACTTTTGAAAATAAGAACTAAAAGAAAAGGAGTGGATACTCGAAGATTTGAAATACTAGATTCAATAGTGATGTAGGTAACCAAAAACTAGGTAATGGTTTTTAAGGTGATTTGAAGGTAAACCAATAGTCTGATAGGAAAGGACCACTTGAGGGTTTCATAATTTTTTAGGTGACCATATTACTCATGAGTGTACCCAAGATAAGTTGAAGAACACAGGTTCTATTCCTTAGTAAGGAACTTTTAGAAATATATTCATGTGATAGTTGATAATTGGCAAGTTTAATTCGAAGCTTCACCCATAGAGCTTCTGGGTATTTTATTTGAACATATACTTTCCATTTTTATATATAGGAAATATATAATATTCTATAGCTCCTATAATACTAAATAAGCTATCTAGAAAAGTTGGGGTGATGGAAAATTCATTGTAAATACAATATCGGAAGAAGACAAAGGTCAAAGTTGACAAGTATATAGTTGAAGTTGAGATTAGATTACCCAAATTAATAATATTAGTCGATATTTTTGTATCACCATTAGGGTCATATTACGTGTTCATAGAAGTCAACTAGATTTTGAATCATAAATCCAAGGTGGACTACTACCCAAAGAAGGTTAAGTGTTTCATGAATTTGGAAATGTGACACTAATTTAGGGTGAGAAAAGAGAGTTTAGGATTAGGTATATTTTTGTAATAAAATTAAAGAAGGCTCAAGGAAAAGGATGATAATTATTTATTGTCAAGATAAATGAAATGGAGGAATATAAAGAACCATCCCTAGAATATTATCCATTTCTTAAGAATTTTGATGATGTGTTTCTAGACGAATTACCAGGATTGCCTCCTAAATCTGAGTTTGATTTCTCTATCAATATCATAATTGGATCAAAACCATAATCAAAATCATCATATAGGATGATAATCAATCAATTAGTTGATTTATAGGTGTAATTCCAATAATTATTATAAAAAGGGTTGATCATGCCATGTCTATCACCATGGGGTGTACCAATTATCTTCATCAAGAATAAGGATGGTACTCTTCAAATTTATTTTGATTATAGAATGTTGAGTAAGGAAACTATCAAAAATAGGTATCCACTACCTCGTATAGTTGATATTTTTTGATTAGATACAAGGATTAATTGTCTTTGATTTATCTTAGAGAAGGATATCATCAGCTAAGGATTAAAGATGAATATTTTCCTATGACATCATTTTGAACATGACGTGGGCACTATGAGTTCACAGTGTTAACATTTAGGTTGAAAAATGCTCTGACAACATTTATGAATCTCATGAATAATGTGTTTAGACATTAACTAGGTCATTTTGTTTTGGTCTTTCTTGATGAAATTATTATAAACTCTAAGAGTGAATAGGATTATCTTCAACTAGTTTTGCAATGGTTGCAAAAGCACAAGTTTTACAACAAGTTGTCTAAGTATGCATTTTTACAAAAGAAAATGCAATATCTCAGACATATTATCTTTATAAATGGTATTTTATTATATTTGACAAATATAAGAGCCATTATGGAGTGTTCAACACCAAATAATGTTTATGAGGTAATAAGTTTCATGGGATTAGTGCTATATTATAGGAAATTCATTCTAAATTTTCCCAAGATAGCTAATTTGATTGCCTCTCTAATATGTAAGAATCAATGTTTTATCTAGTCAAATAAGTGTGAATTAAATTTTTAAGAATTAAAATGAAGGATTACTTCAATAACGATGCTAAGAGTTCCTAATCCTAATGGTCAATTTTTAGTGTTCATAAATACATCTAGGGATGGACTTGGATGAGTCTTTATGTAGGATAATGTAGTGGTAGCCTATGATTAAAGGAAGATAAAGCTTTATTAGGTGAAATATACCACTCATGACCTAGGATTTAAATAAATTATGCATGATTTATAAGTTTGGAGGCATTATTTGTTGGGAAAACCATTTGAGCTCAAGACTAATAACTTGGGACTCAAGTACATCTTCACCCAACCAAATCTGATGGCTGACTAGAGATGTTGGTTAGAGTTTTTGTCTGACTATGATTTTAATATCAAATATATCAAATGTAAAGATAATAGAGTAGATAATGCCTTAAGTCATAAAAATTACATAATAATCATGGCTAATATTAGAATTACTTTTAGGGATTGAGTGGTCAAATTATCACCAAGAGATGAATTCTCTGATTAGGCTAAGAAAGTATTATTTGAGAATGCTCATAATCCTAGGTATAAAATATATAGAATAGAGAATTATGGTCATCTATTATATAATTTAAGGATGTATGTACTAGATAATGAGAATCTAAGGGTCATAGTGCTAAAGGAATTGCATAATTCCCCATATTTAGGACATATAGGAGTAACCACGCTCATGACAGATATTGGACCACTTAATTTATAAAAGGGAATCATGAAAATGCAATGAATTTTGTGTCATAATTTTTGGAATGTCAGCATGTGAAAGATAAACATGTGAATCTATTTTTATTGTTGCATCCAGATGACATACCAAAATGGAAGTGGTAGGTGATCAATATAGAATTTGTCTAAGGTTTACCATTGTCTTGAAACAAGCACAATATGATCTTGGTTATAGTGGATAAACTAAGGTAGTTCATTTTATACTAGGGAATTAAATAGAAGATGCACCTACTCTTGAAAAGAGGTTTGAAAAGGACGTGTACCATTTACACAAATTTTTGAAGAAGATCATTTTAGATCATGATTTGAAGATGACTTCTAGGTTTTGATTAACTCTAAATTTAGCTTTGGGAACACAACCAAAACCTTAACACTATATATCACCCATAAATTGATGATTAAACTTAATGAGTTAATTAGGTGTTAGATGATAAATTTCATATGTATTGCATAGATTAGTAATACAAGTGGGAAGAGTATCTTTCATTGGTTATATTTGCTTACAATAACTCATACCAATTAGATTTGAAGATGACACTTTTTAAATTATTGTATAGAATAAACTGCAAGACACCAATTAGTCTAGATGGTTGGAAGATAGGGTAGCCTCTAGACCTAAGATGCTTGTATAAATGGAAGATCAAATCAGATCAGTCAAGTAGAGATTGGTTGATTCTAATGATATGTAGAATAAATATGTTGATTTAAAGAGAACAACTAGGCATTTTCCATTAGGTGATAAAGTGTTCTTACAGGTTAAGCCATAAAAGAGCTCAACTAAATTTTGAAATTCATTAAAAATTTCAACAATATATAAGAGACCCTTAAATGTTTTAGAATTGGTCAATCTTATAATGTATAGGATTCCATTACCACCAACCCTATATCTATTTCATAATGTCTTGTCTTCCATCTATATTAACTTAAAAAGTATATAGATAATCCTTAACATGTGTTGGATTGGAATTTTTTGTAGGTTTTGGATCTTAGGGTGGTCATGGTATAGCCAATAAGAGTAATTGACATCAAAAACTTCATTTTCATAATAGAGATGTGTCATAATGCAATGTCTTGTGGGACCAATACTCTAAGTATAGTTTTACTTGGGAGGACTATGATGAGTTCTACAAGTCATTTTCAAATTTGTTTTCTTGATTTGTTACTTCATACTATGTTATTTTTTCATTGAATATATTTTTTTTAAATTAGTGTTTAATAAGTGTCATTAGGATGATGATCAATTTTAGGGGGAAAGATATCACATCCTAATTTCTCACTAAGCTAATTTGCCTAATTATCCATGGATTATTATGGTTGGTAAATTTATTTAATTACTATTTAACTAAGCTATAAGTCATATGCTATTATGGTATAGTTATATGTTATATTGATTACATGATTTCATTATTATGAGTTAGTTGTATTGTATATTCTTAACATTATGTGTAGACACTTAGATATGGCCACAATTGGATTTTGACCAGATTTAAAACTAATCCTACTAGCCATTTTAAGTTAAGCTTAAGAATAATTAAACATTCCAAATTTAGCCATACATTCATCAATATTTAGAATCATGTTGAGGCATCTCTATTTTGGGTAATAGCCCGTATGTAACAATAATCTCACATTGATTCTTCCCTAATCACCTTACATCATAACAACTATCAAATTTTCCTATGGACCCATTATGTTGGGAACTTGATCAAATCTTGAAAAATAAAAAATGCTAATTAAAATAAATTAAAAAATTAAATAAGATTAAATGCCTATTTTAATTATCTATTTTTAATTATTGAATATCTAAAAATGGAAATTACAAAAATAAAAACATCAATATTCTCATCATTGCCTTTGTGAGTTATCAAGCTCTTTAAAAATACTCTAAAATATCAAATTTGAGAACCATGCATAGTAATTCATTATCATAATGAAATGATAACTGTTAACTCAACTGAAGTTAATCTTAACTCACATATGGCTAGTTTGAACCCATTCCATTTTTAAACTCAACCTTAACTCACCTTAGTTGAGAGTTAATTCTTTGGGTTATAAATACAAGGCCATACCACTTCATTTCTAAGCTTGGATATTGTAGATATATTATGTAAGATTTCCTCCATAAGCCTCATGAAATTAGTGTTACCATGCCCAATTATTAATCCAAGCAATCAATGCCAAGGTGCTAAGGAGAGGAGGAGTTAGACAATCCCCATTCTAAAAAAAATCTTAATGTACAAGCTGATCAAGCCATTAAAATAGCCATTTGGAGCTCTAAGGAAGCTAAAAGAGTTGTTTATTTTATGTTTTTATTGTGCTTTCATTTATTTTTTACCTAAGCTCTCGCTAGTGTCTACGTTATATTTTCTATGATTTAGTGTGTTTCTTTCATTTATTTTATGAGACTAACACAAGACTAACCTCCCCTATATGAATTCCTTTGTCCACATGTTGGCATTATTTTTGGACCCATACCCCACAAAGTTACAATGCTTTTTAGAATGCTCTACTAATAATTTTCATGTTAAAATTCAAGATTGCTATTCAAAATAGGTGAAAATTGAATGCTAAAGGATGTTTTCTATAAGTTGAAAAATTGTTTTGTGTAGTCACATTTTTACTCTCTAGAATCATGATATTTCAAAGTATCGCAACTTGTATAGTCATGGCTTTGTCATTATTTCTACATTTTTCACTAACTTTTATGTTTTTGTGTCTAAACTATCATGATTTACTAATTATTTATCATTTAAATAGGAAGACTCATAATATTGATAATATCATGATTTTATAATCATGATATTGATAATATTGCAACTTTAAAAGTCGTGATATTTCCAAATGTTTAGTGATATTATATAATGTTTTATGGTATTGTGTTTAAACCATGATGGTTTGTGTTAACTATTTCATGTTACAGGTTGAGTTGTAATATCATGAATCTAAGAGTAGATATATTGTATTTATTTATACATTATTATACTTAGACTATTGATATTATGTTAAATACTCTATTTACACACAAATTATCCTAATATGTGAACAATCACGAATTTGTAGAGAGAGTCATGGTATTGCTCTATGTTTATGAAGTTTTTCATTCTACGTAAAAAATCATAAACCTAAGAGTAATATTTGGAAAGTCATTTCTCACTCATGATTTTATTGTAATCACAAGTACTCACTAACATATTTTTTCATCACCCAAAGGCCAAAAGGAGACATTTGAAACACTTCTAACTTGTAAATTTCACATGTCAAATTAGTGTTTTAAAAATTGTCTTGCTTAAGTCATTTTTAATTTTTCAAAGTTTTCAACAACAAATGACAAGGGGATAAAATTTCACCACGTACTTATTTTTGGTGATATAAAATTGAAATATCACATTAGTTACATACTCATAAGAGTTTAATTTTCATATTTTTTTTTAAAAGTGTTTGTTTAAGAAAACAAGTGACAAGTGTATTCTCTCCTCTCATCCCCTTTAGGAAACTTAGGTGAGTAAAATTGTTTATTCCTTGCCTTCATAGGTTTGGTCCAAAAGCATGGAATGAATACCATTAAGGCCCTCCCAAAAATTAGAATGATTTGGGTGACCCAAAATTGACCCTAAAGTCCTTCTACTTGTCTCTATTTTCATTCATTTTGGATTGTGAGAGAGAGTTCATTTCTCCTTATAAGTGCTCTAGGGAAATGTTGACTTGGGAATTCATCTCTTGAGATAGTTTCAAACCCAATCCATGATGGGGTATAAATATTAAGGGTGACTCGATGGGATGCTCATTTTGAGCGGTTAAAACAAGCTCTATCAATGGTACCTAGCCTCAAAACATAGGTGAAACTCAAACATCACACTACACTTAGCAATTGATGGATGTAGTGTTTATGAAAAGGACAAGACCTTTTCACAACAAGCCAATTTATGTAGATCTAAATGATGTGATTACGTATATAGTTTTAACCATAATTGGGAGAATCTAGAAATGAATGAAAACTGATATTTTATAATAACCCCATTTGTTGTGGACATACTGTTGATCTAGGGCAAGTAGCCTAAAATTCTAGGTCATAATACAAACTCTTGAGAGAATAGGGGGCCTAAAAACCCTAATTTTAATGTGACTTTTATTTTTGGATTAATAATTTAAAATCTTCTCAAGAGAAATTATATATATGGAATTCTATAGTATGATGTAACTTATCATTTTTATGATTTAGGACATTATACTTAGGTGTTTATGTCATTTTGTCCTTTTTACTTGTTTGGTCTTATGTCTAACTATTTGTTTGCCATACCTATCAAAATGAGTCTTGTGTATACATCACTCCTTTTTTTTAATATGTGTTATGACATCCATTTGATATCACACTTTTTACCTTATTCATTTGTCAAATTTTTATGTGTATGTCACTTGTTTGAAAGGGTGTCGTTATGCTACCCAATTCACTCCAAGTCTTATGCCTTAAAATATTTTGAAATGAACCATTTGACATATATTTAGAGCAAAAAACATCAATACATTGATCTAATTATTTCAAAGACTTATTTTCTTATGTCCAAATTCTAATTTCAAAACCAAAACCACTTGTTCCTTTTGTATCTATGTCTACTACCTTCATGCCGTTCATTTTTTTCTATCTTGTTGTCTATTTTAGGAACCTAGTTTTCAATAAAGTTTGAAATTATCCTTCATAAGTTAAAATCCAAAGATTGATTGGTTTATATCCAGGCCTTATGTAAGTTTGTCTTGGAACATTCAGCTTTCACTTTGTGTAACTTAGGTTAATTACTTACTCCATTTAAAGAAGATTTTTGTGCATAAATTTTAGGATGTGGTCTATCTTCCATTATGCCTAAGGTTAAATGTATTTTTACAAATGACCAAGTATGTGTTTAGATCTAAATTCCTAGTTTGTGTCAAAGTGTTTTAAATTTGTTAGATTAATCTTTTACCTCTTAGACCTAGTTTGTTTTAAAGTATAGATTTTGTGCCTTTTCCTAAAGACATAAAAATACATGGTTTTTAGCCTAGTATTTTGTGCCTTGTTTTCCAAAAAGACCTATCAACATTTGTTTATTTAAACCTAGATTAGACTTTTTTGGAACACTTTATACCTAAGTTTGGCATTTTAGATTTTATTAATCCACTTCACCTTTTATTTAAGACATTTGATGTTAGACATTTTAAATTAGACTCTTTTTACCAAGTTTTAGCACTATCCCATTTTGGAGATAAAGTTCCATCCCTTAGACCAAGTTAGACTATGTTTGGACAATTTATCCTTTGGACCTTTTAAATTTTGGACATTTTTTTTAGATTTTGTATAACTCCAAGACTTTTTGATAAATGTTCATCATTGATTTAGATATGTATCATTACACTCATATTGGAACCATGTATAATCAAGGTTATGATATTATGGTCATAAAAGATGACTTTTTTCAAGACACTTATGGTGATGATGTAGTTTGTGATATAGATCTTTATCCCCCTTACAATACTCAATCTAGAGAATAAAGCCAATATCCTTAAACATAATATTCAGTGATACCTTCTTTGGGATAATTAACATACCAAGTTCTCCCTTTCAATGTTAATGATACCCAATCCCCTACCTATACCATCAACCCTCCTTTAGCTTACATAAGAGACCAAGCTTAATAATGTCTAAGAATCACCATTTTAGGCCCTCATCCTTTGGCTTGTGTGAACAACCAAGATCCACAATGCCATTTCATTACCATTCTATGACCTCATACTTTATCTCTTAATAAAAAGGAAGCTTTGAAATACCCTACTTTTACCATTTCACGCCCTCATATTTTGGTTTGTGTAAGCAACCATGTTTCACAATGCCCTATCATTACCATTTTTAGATGTCATCCTTTGGCTTGTGTGAGCAACCAAGCTCTAAATTTACATACAATTAACATTATAGGACCTCATCCTTTGGCTTGTGTCATCAACCAAGTTTTTCAATTCTCTAATATTACCATTCTAGGCCTTCCAAGTATGGTATCTTGTTATCCCAATAAGGTTGTGAAATTATGACTAGGTAGGTCACAATTACTATCCTCGATTAGAAACCAATCTTTGCTAAGCCCATATTATATGATCCTACTCACAAAGAGGTCATTACCTAATCATTGACCATTATTCATTTATTTCCAACATTTCCCCACTTTAGAGAACCCATGCACGTCTTTGAGCCACAATATAGCTAGTCATTATCTCTCCAATAGAGCCAGTCATTCAAAGAAAAATATGTGTTTAAAATTGATATTTTACAACTAATTGTAAACCAAGGCCAAGAGAAATAACCAATCCATGATGTTTTTGTTGAAGCACCTATTTGTGATTAGTCAACCTATGATGAATCACCTTTTGATAATATCCCTATTGTTGAGGAGTCTCACTCTAAAAATCTAGTCTTTATTGAGTCACTTCTTAATGATTATAATCACCTTTGGGAAAATTGTTATCTCGACCATTTCATTAATTTTAAATATCTATATTTTAATAATACAATATCTATGGATTTATCTCTTTACCTTTTTCCCCTATTAAGGAGTCTCACTTTGACAAGCTAGTCTCTATAGAGCCCATTATGCCATAACATGCAATTACTTATCCAATACTAAACATTAATTAAGATATCATTATATAAACATACACATTAGGTGAATAATCAAAATTGAATTTAGGTTATATTCTTGAACTAACATTATATTTAGCATCATAAGTAGAACCAAGGTTAGTCTAAACATTAGATTTTGAGTCCTTTGAGCTAAACTCAGCTTCAAAATCAAAATACATTTGTGGATTTTAAAGCACTGGTTACACATGCCTCACACATCAATTTGAATACATTTGTGATCCTTCTATAGTTTTTGAGGATGATTACTTCAGATTTGACACAATTAATCCTAGTATCTTCTATGAGGATTGTGATACCTCTTTCCATTATATTACCATTCCACATGTCTTTAACAACAGTGAACATAAACATTATATTAATGTTTCACATCCCACAAGTTTTGATTGGGACTAATATAATCATACCTTATTGAAATGCATCCATGGTATTATATTAGTTAAATAATATTAGGGGGAGCAAGACCGCATTCATGTAAAAGAAGAATAATATCCTAGTGAAACCTCTCAAGAGGTGCTAGGGGGAAATAATAATCAAAACTTAGCATATTCTAGTGAGACCTTGTTTGAGATGCTAGAAGAAAATCAAAGTCAAAATTCAACTTTCCTTAGTGAAACCTTATCAAAATCACTATGGGATAATTGAGATAACTTTATTGGTGAAAACCTTTTTGAGGCACTAATAGTTGAGCACATCAATTCTTCACTACTTGAGGAAGACAGTATAATATATAAAGTCTTTATAGCTTCCAATTTATAGCACAATCATATGGTATCTAGTCTTAGGCCCAAACAATAAAAAAATATCATAGTCCTATCGAGAGCATATTTAAAATTATTTAGCCCCACCATAACCAAAATTATGTTGAATCTAGAATTAGGAAGATTGTATGTGCTTGAAAATCCCAATCTTTATTTGTTTCCCATCCATTAAGTCATGCTATTATGGGACAATTTTATATTACTTTGATTACATGATTTTAATGTTATGCGTTAACTGTATTGTATATTATTTACAATATGATCATGTTGATTTATTGTTGTAGTAGTATTTTATGATATATATAATGATGTTATGGGCTAAATACCTTCTTTTCATGAGTTTGAAGTAGGAAATATTCATCTCTCAAAGCATGGTAGAGGAATATCATCATCAGAGAGGGTTGTATAGATGGATTTGTTGGGGGAAGAAAAAGGAACAACTAAAACACATGCACACACCACATTAGATAGTACACATTATATGCATTGTTTAAATTGTTAGCATTAATTCATTTTGATGTTTTATGGATTTAGATAATTGATTATGTCTGTTAGTTGTGTACTATTTTAGTATAATGCTTACGTATAATTAATATTGTGTAATTTTATTGTGACTATTATACGTAGATTTAGTGTATAATGGTGTTGTATGATTATGTCATGGTATTGTATTCATTATTGTTAATGCTTATGGGAATGTAAATCTGCATGAATAATGTCTAGTTACTATTATATATAAACTAACCATAATGTCTTTGTAATTTTTTAGAACATTCGTTGGTTATCATTATGATATTTGGGAAATACCTTTATATGTATTAATGCCTTAATATATAAAAATAACAAAAGATATAGGATAGTCTATATAATATAGTAATAAACAATTATTACATTGTTATAATACTATTATTTTTGGTATAATAGTTGTCTGATTTACCATTACTATTAAAATAATATCATCAACTTTATATTGGTAACATTGTTATCTAAATTCATGATTTTGTTATATTTACTAATTTATTAAAAATATTTTAGTACTATCCTAAGAACTAAACCTAGTCATTATTTGCATGCATAGACCATGGTAATGTTTAAAGTGTTAGTTAACATTGTTAATTATGTTAAAAGTGGACTTTTGTGAGGTGATACACGTGCATGTAACATAGATTGATCATGTAGGATAATAAATATTAAAATAATTATTAATGAATTTGGGGAAATTTGGAGAGAAATAAGGTATTTTCTTGGTTATGTGAATGGAATTAATGAATATTAGTTACAATTTTCACAGAAAAGATGGCTTTTATGCATGATGGAATTTGGTAAAATATGAGATTTTGCCTTCATGAGAGAGAGATATGGATGGAAAAATGGGGATAAGAAGAGAGTGGGATAAGAGAATGGAGTGCATGAACAGAGGAGGAAGGAGTGAAGTGAAGTAGAAAATTATTATTTCGGTTTCATCTAAAATCAATTAAGAGGTTGGTGATGTTATTTTATTATTTCCTAACTCATAAAAATATGTGTATATATTTCCTCTCAGGGTTTTTTGAATTTATTTACATTTAAGATTTATATAGGTTTATCCCTATGGATGGCTCATCCATACATAAAACTAAACCTCTATTCCCTAAATCATTATGAAAATTAAAACAAATTCTATGCATATATCCATTAGGGTTTAATGGATTTATTGTTGAAGTAGAAAATGTCCTAGATTTGTAAATTTAGAACCTAGGTAGATGGTTTGATATATACAAAGATGAGTTTTATTATAGAAACTATATTATATTTATATAATCAATTATATGGTTGTATCAATTTTGAGTATATAGATATAATACATAGGTCTTGTGTGTATTTTGATAAAAATGATGTCTGAGTCAAATAGATGATTGAATGGGTTTACAAAGAATTTATGTGTACTGTTAGTTATGATTGTCAATTATGGTTAACATATATGTATGTATGTATGTTTAATGTGTTCTTTTGAAGTTTGAAATAGTTAAATTATATATGTATGAATAGAGGTTATATATTATTAAAATATGTGCAAATATATGGATTGTGTATTCTTGAAATTCAAAATAGTGTATATATAAATATATGGACTATGTATATGTATTACACAAAACCATGATATTATATAAGTATGAACTATGTGCTATTGTTATTCAAAACAAAGAATTAGGTTTATACTTCTCATTCAAATAGTGAAGATATATTTAAGTGTGAAATGTATTAGTTATGCTTGGGTCAAAGGAAAATATTTGTAACTATCTTTAAATGGAGATAGTGAGTGGATAAGTTCTATACTTTCTCTGTATTATTAGTAAAGAATTTTTTGCTATAATAAGTGACATATATATGCTATTTAGACAATAAATAACATATACATTTAATGATTAATAGTGTCAAATTATGAAATATAATAATAGGATTTCTCACATATATAAATAGGGATGTATGATTATATATAATTTAGGTGGAAGGGTATCATGAACAAGTTCCATTATGAAACCTATATAATATTTAGAGTCTTTAATATTATGAGTTTTATTTACAAATAAGTTGATAGTGTTAAGATTGAAAGGATGTATGTGAATTGTTTACATTGTTTGAACACATAAACAAACTGTATAATGTTTATTATTATATGGTTCACATTGATTTTATATTAGATATCAATTTGATTTATTTGGTACTTATAAAAACTCAAAAAGTGTATAAACATTCAATAAATAAACAATGGCATAATATAGGTTTGTATGGATTTTATCATACTAGACTATGACTTTTAAAATGAAATGAGTGAGTAAAACAAGGGATTGGAAATGTTGGAACCCTGTGTTAGATATTAATTTATATTTCATGAATAGTTGAAAAGGTTGTTTGAAACACCCAAAGTTTTATTAAAAAAATGGAAGTCACTGTTAGTATGATAGAAAAGTATTTGCATATTAGAACATATAAATTATGTGATATATATTATGCAAGGTGAAAAAATATATGAAATATATCTATATGAGAACTTAGGTACTCGTATACATATATAGCTTATATTTACACATTAGTATGAATGCTTAAAATTATAGCTTATTGACTATTTAACTAAGTCACAAAATCATGAGGGATAAGACACTATAATTACATGCATAGCCCTATAAAAGTACAAGTATAAATGAAAGATTAAGTTTCATGTGAGATATGAATTTTTTTATGAGATATTTGATTCTCTAAAATTATTATGACTAGTTTTTTGTAATTGAAAAATGTGTACAAAAATATGATATACTATGATATTGTTGGTTTTACTACATTTGAATTTACTTATTAAAATTATAAAACGTGAATTATAAGTATATATTGTACTCAATTGGTATAAACTATACTTTTTATGATTATTATCTATGGAATAAATAATATAGTTGAGATTCATTCATATGATTGATGGACTAAATGTATGTATTTTTATTATTCCTATATTTAACACATTTTAAGTGTTCTATCAGGAAGTAATTTTTATGAACCTATTGGTTATATATATATATATATATATATATATATATATATATATATATATATATATATATATATATATATATATATATATATATATATATATAAACCAAATCTTATATTCCTGGTACTAATTAAGTAGTGAGATGGATTTCACTATCTTACTTATCATCACCTGCTAGGTGAAGGTAATCCAATCAAGTGGTGTGAATAAATTTGAATAATCCTAGAGATTAATAACTATTGAAAACTTTGGCCAAACTAATGTTTAATTAAATATTGTGGTGTATGATTTACATGTTTGTGTGATATCATGTTATAACATATTTATTTATGTTACACATCATTTTTTATAAATCATATTGTTAGTAATTTGGCATGTCAAGGTCAAATTACTACCCCTATCAATCAAAACCTTCTTAAAACTATTCACTAGCCCTTTAAAGATAGGAAGTGTGGCCTAAAATAATATTTTTTTGTAAAATATGTAAAAAATGGATTGTAAATGGGTCATATAATTTCAAAATAGCATTGTCAAGTTCAAATATGCAAACAATTCATGAGCAGGGATAAATTCTACAAGGAAATTAAACTTTCTTGAAGCTACAAGTAGTTTCAAGACATAAAATTTTGTACATAAGGTAATAATGACTTGAGGAACCTTATTAAAAATTTAAATTTCCATTTGATGAGTGGATATACTTACTATTTTGTAACAGTCATTAACATGTCTGTTGAAGATCACAATTAGAGCAGGCATCATTCTAGAGTGCCACAGAGGCTTCTAAGCCTAGATAAAAGTTCAAAAATAATAGGATGATTTTTTAACATCATAATGAGACATTTAAATAGTTTTAAAACTCTAAATTTTAATCAAATGATGCTCATATAGTCTTATGCAATGAAATAGACATATATGCCAAAAAGGGGTTTTTTGATTTTTTAAACAAAATGTGCTTTTAGAGTGTTTTGATAGCATGTTACAGACCACATAGTGATTTTTCTTAAATTGGTAATTAGGTGATTATTTATTTTTATTTTGGTGAATTTTCACATTTTACAGTTCTAGGCACCCTTCCAACCCACATGTTCAGATGCTCTTATCTTTCACCACATGTGGAGTTTGATAAAATGATATTATTATGTTTTCAGCACCCCTATTTAGTTATAGTTAATTAAAAATTTATACCATTTTATGGGTTTTTATTTATGAAAAATAGCTAAGAGTGTAGGTAGCTTAGCATGTAGTCAAAACCCCATAGTTAGATTTCTCCACGTGATAAATTTTAATATATTTATAATGGGAACCTAATATTTGTATGGATGTTATAGGGGTAAATTTTATACACATAAATGGAAATATTTTTGTATTTTGAGTTTTTTACTTCATGAATCATCATTTTGAAGATTCAACTTCAAAGCCTACTTAAACCCTCAAAAAGCTAGTTTTGCAAAAAGTTGATTCTATTGACATAAAATCATTTTGGATAAACCTAAAAACTTATAAAATGTGAATTAAAATTATAGAGGATTCCATAAATGTCAATTTTATGTATGAATATGTGTGGATGAAGGAAGTAATCATGTTTTTCATGGAAAAGAGCATGTAAAATGAAGTAAAAGATAGTTCAATAAAATATAATCAATGGAGATGAAATAATAATAATGTTTATTCATTAAAAAAAATTAATTTGGTTAGAAATCATCCCAAAATTATCCCAACTAGCTTGATCAAAATGGCCAATTTGTAGGAAAATGGAGCAAAATAGGCCTAGTCAACCTTGTTGACTGAATGGTGAATGTTTTTGTAGATAAATCAAATATTCTATGATGAATAAAGTTTTTTCAGGTATAATTTTTTTTTTCATTTTTCATGACTTATTATTTTAGGTTTAATTCAGTCCAAATACAAGAAGATAGGCTATTAGGCCTAATTGGCCTAATAGGTTAATTGGTCAATCAAGCAAGTAAAGAGTGGCATCAAAAATCTATCAAATGAATTAATTTTGGAGTTAAAACATTCCATATCTGATATTATTATGTATATTCATATATTTTTTAAATTTTAAATGCTATTTTATGAAAAGAGGAGCCAAGTGGAGTTAATTAGCGTTGAACTTTCAATCAAAGCTTCAGTTGACTAGTTGATCGACATCATGAATATTCCTTTGTTATCATTTAAGGACTGATATTAAAATACTTCAATATTATTTCAAGTGGAGATAGACACCAAATAATTTAATTTATTACATGCAAAGAGAGTTGACCAAGTCAATGGGGCCCACCATTTTTTGTTTCAATGCCAAAATAGATTTCTTACAAAACAAGAAAATTAAAAGATTTTTGAAGAATATTGTATTTATTTTTGAACTCAAAGTATACTTGAGTTTTTATCAACATGGGCCTACCTATTTTCCATGCCAAATTTTGAGAGTGCATGCATGATTTGAGAGGGAAAGCTAATATTGTAAAAAGGAGTTTTCTAAATATTGTAAAAGGGAGTTGATTAAATAATTATAAAAGGTTTTAGTCTTTATTTATTTAAAGAAGACTATTAATTATGTAAATAAACTCCACTTAGGATTTTATTAGTTTTTAATACTTATATATTGGCTTTTCAAGCCATTATTGCATAATTCTTGGAGCTGAAGAAGAAACTATAATTTGGACCGTACATTAATAAAAGAAGATTTTTATTTTTTATATGATTTTTGTTAGAGATTAGAGTGTATTTTGACTATGTACCAAAATAAAATTGGAATCTACTTATCCTTTTTCAGGTCCTTTCCACACCTATTTTGAAAATCTCATCCTCTACAGGTCATTTGAAGAGATAGAAATAAAAATTTTGTAACCTAAAATCTTTTCAATCCTTCATCTAAAATATTTATGTTTAGGAGTAATCTGAAAAATTATTATTGATTTATATGTGTGCCTTAATTTCAATATATTTCAAATAATACCAACCATTCAAGTGTATCACCCCATTATATAGGATTTCTTTTCAGTTTTTCCTTTCCCCTTTTCACCTGAAAGTAATAGTAACTAGATTTAATTGAAAAATCTTAAGGGAACCAACCCTCTCTAGAGGTTCTTCTCATTAAATAGTCACCCATACTCTGAGAAGTTCCCATTGTATCAGTTGGAGTGAGGGTGTGCTTACACATCTTCAATCATGGTGCACTCAAGAGTGATAACACATACAACACATGGGTTCTAGCATATCTCTTTGGATTCGCACACCATCACTATCTACCCATTCATTCAGGAGAGGGCCATTACCTGATGGAGGAGATGGCCTATGGTTAGAGAGAAAAAACACTTAGATGATGCTCTCCCTCCCCATAATAGTATTTATTTGTATATTACACTTGATATTTCCATAGATACTAGAGTTTAGGTAACTCATGTTTTATGGAGCCTTGTATCTTGTATCTTATACTATATTTATTATCAAAACATTATGCCAATTAAAAATTTAATTATTTACTCATTTTACATCAAAAAGAATGGATGTATTATTGTACTAGTTATGATTAAAAATATATAATTACTTTCTATATGTAATTATGTTTTGTTTCATATGATGTTAGTGATCAATACTAATAGATGATACATGTTTATTTTAAAGATAACATACTTAGTGTGTTATACTAGGATCAATAATTAAAATCTCATGGTTTAATCTAATGAAATAATACATGGAATATAATTTTAAAAATATTATGTTTTATTGTAAATCATAGTGAGGATGTTACAACTTAAACATTTGTGGTCACATGTGTTGGACTAACATGTAAGGCTAAATCAATCTCAGCAAAAAAATGATTTACATTTCCATTGAATGATTTTACCATCTTGGTTGAATGGTATAAATCATCATGTATATATCTAAAATGTATGAGTAATGCCATGGTACATACATTCTCACTAAAACCATTATCAACCAGATAATTATGTATAGTTTGATCAATATGTGCTCTAATAAATAGTGAGTACTAATATAAATCATCATCCATAGTCATCCAATATAATATAATGCCTTTAAATCATAGGGGATATATCACATGTAATTGTGCCAATAATATCATATAATGGGTACCCATAATGTGGTGAAGAATTATGTCAATTATATTAAATTTTCACCTATAGTGTTTATGTAGGATGATATTATAATGGATTGTTTAATATCTTCTTATTTTGATTATCATTAGGTTGTGACCCTAAATCCTCTGGTGATCCTTGAAGGTAAGTTGTTCACTATCAATAGCATATTGTATCTTGTGATTCAAATAATAACATATATTTTTAGAATGCCCAACACATTGGTGGTAGTCAAAATAATTTTTTTAATCATATCCTTTTGGTAGAAGTCAACTCGTATCAACCACCATAGGAGGAGGGAGAGATATGAGATAAAACTCCACTAGATTATTAAAAATCAAAGTTGAAGACATAGGTAATCATGTAAATTAACTCTTAAGTGAATTGTATAAGATAGGACATGTCCATTTTTTGTCACCATGGTGAGGTTACATCTAATCTAGGTTAAGGATTCAAATCACCCATAGATACATAAAGTTTAGTTACTTTAGGGTAAATCAAACAAGTATGAGATTGGGCCTAAATAAGTTTCAACACTTTGATGTTATGAAGAGGTTATCAAGTGCATAGTAGTCTTCCTAGATTCCATTTTATCCTTCTTGGTGAAGAAAAATCACTACCAAATCCTATAGGGGTCGAATAACAAAATTAATTAGTTAATTTTGAAGAAGTATCTTGGTACTGACTTCAAGAGGTGACAAGATAAAATTTGGTAGGCCTGGTGATGTCTTCATAGTGTCTCATTTTAATAGCGACAACAAGTCTCTAGTATAATCAAATGGTGTCATATGATAATCATGTCAATCTCCCAATAGTCCCTAGCCCTTTTAAAATCTCTTTTGACACTTATTGAAATGTCTTAAAAGTTTCTCAAGGGATTTCCATGTTAATAAGGTAGTAGGAAATTAGGATGCTTCCACACGTCACAATCCTAGAGATTGAGAGTCCCAATACCATTTGTACAATTTTAAAACCCTCTAAGCTAGTGCATTAGTGGATGATTCCATGTGGTGAATTAATAATACTTTATATCCTTGGGTTGGTTTATGCAAGCCTAAAAATGTTTCATAATAGTAGGTGAGAGGTATGACACCATGTGGAAAAATATCGCTTCACCAAAGAAAAACAGTCAACATTTCACTTGAATCCTCAACCTAGTAGTGTAAGTGTGAGGAAAATACACATGATAAGGATCTGTGTTTCAATTTTGAGGTCCATTACTAAGGGAAAAAATAAGAATAACCAATTATTTAAGGAGGCCTAAAGAGAAGTTTGGTATTTAGAATATTTTTGGCCTTCCCAAGCTTTCCAAAACATTCCTAGGGTTGTCAAAACTTTCCTAGTCTTGATCTAATAAACTAACGACACAAAATATATTTCTAAGGAGTCTTAAGGCATATAAAAGTGTTTATAATTAGATTTTTGACAAGTCCCCTAACTCAATCTCCTAGGGTGTCAAAGTTGTTTGAGTTTTTAAAGTTATCATAGTTTTTAGAAGCCAAGAACGAATCATCGAGTGCCATTTAGACTTATCATCTCCTAGACATAGTCTCTAAAAGCATGAAGTTATCAGACCTTATAGGAACAATAACTAACCAAAGAGTGCCACATGGAAATCATTATCCCAAGAACTAATTGTACCTTCTATGTTTGATAGGTGTCAGACTTTTTTAGATTCTTGAGGTTTTAGTAGTGACAACTATAAGATCCAATTAGAGCATGGTAATTTTGATCCCAATAAAAGGAACACACATGGACACCTATTAGCCCAAGCTCCCCTAAGATAAACATACACAAAATAACAATTTAGGCATTCAATCAATGTGAATCATGTTGGTATAGGATATTACATTCCTACTCTTTAGCTTACTTTAATGTTATTTACTTTAGAGATGTTTATCCCAAATCCATGAGGATGATGGGTTTATGCCTTAATTCCATCTATATTAGGGAATTTAGTCCTACATTCATGAGATGGATAAGATTATCCTATCTTCTACCTATATATACATCTCTATTTTAAACTAGAATAGAGGGGATAATAGATATTTTATTATTTGTGTGCAATGCATTAGTTTCATGGTTATGATAAAGGATTCATGGAGAGATCTTAGTTAAAGGGTCTTCTTAACTCTATCATGGTGTCAGTGTAGTCTCCAATTTTTATTTTTCCAACTACAATTTTTCACATTATTTGTCTACTCCTTAGATAAGTTGTATGGTTTTTTTAAGATCTAAGATTTTTTTTACATAATCAAAACAACTATATTATGGAGAGTTTCTAGTTTTGAGTATGCTTAGATCTATTTTGTTTAGATCTAATCAATCATAATGATTTAAATTTGAGTTTCTTAGATGTATTGTGTTGGACATACATTTTTTTGAAAAAATCATAAATGTTTTTTAGAAAATAGTGACTCTCTTACATATTATTTTTCTCTTCACATAGGTGTCTGATTCAAACATAATTTTGATGTTGGAAAGAGGACTTCAAGATATTTCCATAAAGTGGTCATAATAAATATTTTTATCAATATAAAAGGAGATATGAGGCTCTAAATTTGACCCTATGATTCTATTTTTATATGATTTTTTATGTGTGATAAAGAAAAAATAATTAGATCTTGTATTTAAAGTCAAAAACTAGCATGAAAGATTGATCTATGTGGAAGATTTTTCTAATTTTTTACTGTAAAATTCTTTCAGATCCACTTTTTATATATTTGGTAGAAATAATTTAATTTTATCTAATAATTTAATATTTTTTGGTGCATTGTTTTATTTTTGGCCCATTTATGACATGATAACCTTATAAAAACTATGTCTTTTGATCATTAACTCAAAATTGAGTACTGCTTTTTTAGAAGTGTATGTTTTTAGTTATCCATCTATTGGTGTTATTTATTTTTTAAAAATTCACTAAAATGTAAAGTTCCAAGTTTGAGGGGGGATATATAATAACCATGGAGGATTTACTCTCTCATTATAATTTTAGATGCATTTTTAGTAGTGATCGACATCATATTTTAATGACATTTAGCCCACATTACTCTTTATTAGCCCACATTGTATTTAATTATGCCATTGTTTTTACTTTTCACTAATCAAATTCATTTTCAATTGAGTTTGAATTACTTTGCATGTGCTTTATAGGTGGTCATGTTTTGTATTTGATCATTTTAGGGGTGTTTTTGCATACATGATGGGTTTTTTTGAAATTTGCCACGCTCTTTCATCAGCCCACAACATGCTCTATTATAGTTTATGCATTGGTACTTTAACATAATTATAGTTTATATAATATTTTCATCAATTCCCCCTTTTTAGTGTCATGCCTTCTTCTATGGAAATACTTTTTCACTCCCTTTCTTTGGAGCATCTTTCATGATACTTGATGGCTTTTTGGATAGGTTGATGGTCTCCTTGTTTGGATCTATTCTAGTGAAGCCTAGTGTCTTCCTTATTTCCATTTGGTATATTTTTGTGTATAGGATATATTATACTCACATTGATTTATAAAGTACCATGCAGGGTTTGCTAATCTAGCCTTGTATACCTTCATGCATTTGTGTGCTCTATTCTAGGCACCTTTTCACTTATTCAGTTGCTTGTCTCTTCCAACACTGTTAGAGACATATAATTTGAAAGACTTTATCTATATTTTCAACACCATTTTTTTGACAAATTATAGTCTCACATAGATTGAAGTGTAGTTATTCTAGTGAATTCTAGAGATATCTTGTCTTTTTTGATAGTTTATTAGTCTCTTTTAGTGTGATATGGAGCTATTCTGGTGTATACAGTGTCATCTTATTCAATGTTTGAGTAATAGATTTGGACCACTCATGTAGACATTTTTCATCCACTCCACCTATTTAATACTATGCAAGGGTGTTCATAGAAATTTTTTGTCATCACTCCACCTAGTTAGTAGTATTGGGGGTGTGGTATAAATTTTAATCTTAGGTGTTGACCATTTCTTACACATATAATACTCTTTTATACTTTCATCACTGTTGATAGTCTTGTTTATTGGATCTATTTTGTTGAAGCCTAGTGTCATTTCTTTTTGTGATTGAGTAGTCGATTAAAACCAATCATGAATATTGAGTTCCTTTATGACTTATGATTACTTAGAGTGTGGAATACTTCAACATCATCTTTGGGGGGATTTATAGCTCTCTCTTCTTTTTTTATCTCTTTTTTTTTGGGGGGGAGTGAGTTATTCCTATATATTTTCTCTTTTTTCTCCACTTTATGAGAGTTATATGTATATTTTGTATTTTTTTTAGTATTTTCTAGACTCTTCCTTTGTATATGAGTATCTTATTTAGGCACTTTAATTACTAAAACCCATATGAGGATTGTTACCTATCTCCATGGCCTTTTTGGTGATTATTATAGTGACACTAGTGTGGTATTATCAATAATGACACTAGTGTATCATCCCCACCAATCTTTATGCTCACTTCTCACCATCTTGTTAAAGGGTATTCAAGCAATGCTTCCTCAAATTTATCACTCTACCTAATATTTTGAAGCATGGTGTTTATGTTTAGTGATCCCCATCTTTACCATTATTAATAATTTGAATTTGTGGTTTTAATTTGGTAAGATGGATTAAGATCCATAGTGACACATGGATTCATGTCACATCCTTTATTTTACCCACCTAAGTTATGCTTAAGGCGGTGTTGGTGTGGGATATTACTTTCCTACTATTTAGATTAATTAGGTGTTATTTATTTTTTATATGTTTATCCCACATTCATGAGGATGATGAGTTTATAAATTACTTACACCTATATTGGGGAATTTAGTCCCACATGCATAAGATGGTTAGGATTCTCCTATCTTATACCTATTTGTAAATCTCTATTGTAAACTAGAATAAAGTGGATAATATATAATGTATTCTTTATGTGAAATGCATTAGCTTTATGGATATGATAATTTTTTCATGGATAGATATTAGTTAAAGAGTCTTATTAATTATGTCAAATTTCTTAAATATCTAACCTCCTATCAAACCCTAGGGTACCCAAGCACAAATAATGGCCTACCACATAGAGGTGGTAGGTACTAAGTGCAAAATTCATCGCCAAGTAATGAAGGATAAAATTAATGAAATATTACCACATCATCAATTTCCAAGCCTACAATTTATGGCCCATCTAGACATCAAGACCATCATACGTAAAAATTGTAAAATAGAAATGTTGTGGATTAAAGATCCTAGCATTGTGACATGAGTGACTCAATAGGATGATATATTTAGAAAAATATATTATATTAATAACAAATTTTTATAATTTTATGATAATATAGGTAATAAAATTAAGGCATGAATGTGACTAACATGATGAGATCATAACCAGTGCATACAAGATAAAGAAGAATCTTAATGACAAGCATGACATGGATTTTTCCATTGATAATCATTGAAAGTAAAAGTGGCATAATTATGCCAAGGTATCCCAAGGAAATAATTAAAAAAGGTCTATTTTTAAATTCTTACACATGAAAGCTTACTAATTGAATTTTGGTCATTGACCGATTAAGAACTGGTTGTTGCACAACCAATGAGAGAGTGTGTTAAGATGAGAAATTTAATCTCAAGGTAATAATCACCATGCCATTAGGATGCATTCAAAGTCATAATTAACTTTGTCTATCTTTGTATGATTTTTAGTGAGATTATGTGTCCCAATTTTTAAAATTCTATTCAATTATCTCAACTATATTTATGATTGTAACCAATGACCCATGGGCTTCCCATTACCTATAAAATCCCATGTCTTATGTTGTAAAATGGTCAACATTTATATGCACAATAATTTTTATAAAATTTTCCCTCCAAGAGACCTTTACCGCCTAAACCTTGAATTTTTATGAGAATTAAGTTAACCTCTCTCTATTTTTTTGCATATTATATACATCTCATAGTTTTTTATCTTTGTTTGTGGATAATTTTCATCTCTCTCATTGTTTTCCATCCCAACATCTTGTGTATAATTTGCATATTTTCTTGTAGGTCATATTTTGTGTGCATATAGGTCTATGCAGACACTATATGTGGATCATATTTCATCCCTCTTAATATTTTATTATGTCTTAAACCTCCATGTGAATAACTTATGCAATTAAAGTATTCATATCAAAGCTTATTTGATATTTTCTTGTCCTCTATAGTTTTTAGTGTGTTTTTAGTGTAATATTTTATCTCTTTTAGGCATGTATGTTGATCCTAAATCAAAATAATTTAGATTATAAGGAATTCAATTTTTTGGAGGTTCATCCCAAAGAGAACAAGAGTCTCACACCTTTGGAGATGATCCATTGTCTCACTAAACCAATTCTTTGAATTCATCAGGTTTATAGTTTGAGTAAAAATATTTTATGGTGCACCTAGTGGAACCACATTAAAGATTTAACTAAAAATTTGGTGTTATTATTGGTTAATAGTGTTGAAGATGCTCTATAGAGCACCTAGTGTCTCCAATTATTTCTAGTTTTATAATATCAACACATCATCTATATGTCAAGATAAATGAGATCATCTTAAGGAGATATTCTATTTCATTCTATTTAATTACCTATACCTTATAAAAGAAGAGTTAGAGCATCCTCATCCATGATTACGAGAGCTAGCATTTTGAGGTAATATTCTCTAAGATATTAATCTACCCCTCATTTTGGTAGACTTCCCCTACCTAGAGGAATATTATTTCCTCTTACCTTAATTAATGCCAATAAAAACCAAATTTGTGTTCCCTTTAATGGATGTAGTCCTTTAGATCTATCTCAATATGATGGCATTCCATTTTCAATGCTTAAGATCTTATCATATTTTACTAGTGAGAATGCAACCACCCCTATAGAGCATATAAAAGATATTGATAACATATGCTCAATACATAATGTCACTAAAGATAATTTAGTGGATAGGCTACTCACCTCTTCTTTAAAAATAAAATATCTCCAATGGTGGATGATTCTCACACCTAACTCCATTCATAGCTAGGAGAAAAATTTTGCAAATAATTTGAAGATAGGAGTGACCACTTATCATTGATGGAATAACATACAACCATTAAAAGAGGACCACATGATCTAATGGTTGATTTTAATGTCATATTCCAAAGAGTCTGGGATGGAATACAACCCTTGTTCAAGTCATCCCTAAATATTAATTTTTTATATTATCTAAGGGTTCTACATAGTGATATAGTTGTAATATTCCAATCTATGGGAGGATTAGTAATCCTTGATGCATAAATCATAAATCATAAATCAATTCATTAGTAGGTGAATTAATTCATTATCATAAATCATAACCAATTAATAGATGTAGTCAATAAACTAGTGACCTACAATATAATGTTTAAAATAAGGGTGATGGATGATGAGAAATCTCCTTCGGTAGGCCAAACTTATACTTCACAATTTCCAAGTGAAGTTTACAAAGAGAAAATGACTCTTAATACAATCCAAGAAAAAAAAATTGTCCTATTCAGAAAGAGAATCAACCACAATATAGTGATCACACTAATGAAGGATATGTTATCCCATATTTTTAGATGAAAGGGACTTAAATTACATTTAACATAGTGGAAAAAATGAAAAAAACAATCTTGAACATGGATATGTGGGAGGCCTTGTCCATTCCTTCTCAAATGAATTTGTTGCATGAATTATTGAAGAGCTTTCATCCTCCTTAACTATTGATGACCTCTCTAGTGATTTCTACAAGCTTGTGTCAACCAAGGGAAGGAGAGACTAGAAAAAGTAAGCCACTACCATTATATATCTCCTTGATCATAGGTAAGTACCAAATCCACAATTGTATGATTTATTTAGGTAAAAGTGGCTCAGTCATGCCCAAGGAGATAGTTGATATGCTAGGTATAAATTACACCCCAATTGTAAAAGGAAATACTTAGCTAGATAGAATAAATTTCAAAACTATAGGGGTTATTAAAAGTCTAAACTTGACCTTGCATCCATATATTAGCTTTTACATTACCTAATGCATCTCTATTATAGACCTACCTCCCTTTTTTGTGATTTTTCTTTTAAGAGATTTCACAACAAAATGGGTGGTTAGTTATCTTATAATTGGTCACACATGCTACTAAGGACTAGATATGAAACTAAGGTGATGATCAAGGTTAAGCCCATTTTGAGGAATAATGTAAAACCATGATCACCTAATCCTATTGAAATTAACTATACAATTCATGAATTTGAATATATTTCAGCCTTACATGGAAGTATGAGATGTAGCACTAGATGGGCTAATGATAATTATGGATTTGATCCATATAATTGTATGGAGGAAATAGGAATAGGAGATTAGAACATCTTTGAGAACAAATCTATTGTGTCAAACCTCTTAAAAAATAAAGAAGACCATAAATGCATATGAAATTTGTTATTTGATGGTTCAATAAGCATAAATGGTATAGGTTCAAGCATTACGATGAACTCTCCTTAAAAGGGTAAAAAAAATTATGTATTCAGGCTACAAATCAATTGCATAAACAATGTGTCTGAATATAAGGCACTAACCCAAGGCCTCTAATTGGCACAAAATAATGGAATTAACACATTGTAAGTGTTATATGATAGTGATCTAGTTGTAAATCAAGTGATAACCCAAAACATGTCAAAAATATCCTATTAAAAAGCTTATAAACATAGAGTCTAGGACCTCAATGAAATATTCAATGTTTTTAACATAAAATATTTGTTGAGGAAGTAGAATGCTTATGTAGATAAGCTTTCTATAGTAGGATCTCAATATGAACTCCATGTTGATGTTGTGAGAGATTCAAGATATCTTTTAAAGGTTATAGTTAGACTTGTAATGATTTAAAATGATAGTAATTGCCATGTATTTGAGAATTATGAGCAGATCATCAATTTTATATAGGATAATAAAAAAATTTCTTCCAAAAACAAGTAAAGGTTGTACACATAGTTTTGACCATTTTTCCCCATAGGCCAAAATAGATCAACCTCCTATAGTCAAAATATTTTATAGGGGCATTTTATAATGTTATAGGGTATGTTGCAGATCAATTGATGTCATTTCATATGTCATTCTATGTTTTAGTCATGGTCTAGATTAGTCTTTGTGTCTTTTGGTATCTTAAGGGTCATGTTTTGAATTGTATAAGCAAGTGGCATATTTTCATGGTGTTGAGAAGTTTTTAGAGTAGGTCTAAAAAAGCCTAAGTTTGTACTTGGGAGATATTTCAACTTTTGGCTAAGTGTTAGAGCATTCATATTTCTATCAGATAAATTGTTAAACTTTATTTGGCTAAGTGTTGGGGACTTTCTTGGGAAAATTTTACAAGGTAAGGATCCTACAGACTTAATTATTTTGAGTAGAAGTTTCAAAATAATTTTCTTAAAGATCTAATTATTTTGAGAAAATTTTCTACATCAAAAACTACATGTCAAATTTATTTTAGTAAAATTATCTATGTAATTTTCTCGAAGGCACAATTATTTTGTGGAAATTTTTTGACAAAAGTTTTGAAGGTAGGTTTATTTTGGATAATTTTTCTAAAACATAAGGCCTTTATAAATACTTCCAAAACCAAAATATTGAAGAGTCAATTTCTTAGGAAAATGTCCCAAGAAAAAAGCTCAAAGGGTTTTTCTTTTGAGAAAGTGATCAAGATAAAAGTTTTGAAGGGTCATTTCTAAAAAACCTGTTTTATACAATTCTCCCAAAGTTCATTTCTTTTAGGATAATTGGTCCAAAACAAAATCTTGATGAGTAAGTTTATCAAAAAAATGTTCCAAATAAAAATCCTAAAGCATATTTTTCTTAGGAAAGTGTCCTATAGGATTCCCCCAAAGGGTCATTTATTTCAAGAAAGGGGCCAATCTAAAAGTGTTGAGGGGTAAAAAATTCCATTTGAAATAAAAAATCCCAAAGGCAAAGGTTTTGACAAAAGGTAAAAGCACACAAATTATTTTAATAAAATTATAGAGGATAATTTACTTGAAGGCAAAACATTTCAAATAATTAATTCTAAGGTAAAATACTAAGTATTATTTCTTTTATGAAAAGTGGTTGAGACACAAATCCCATAATAAATTTCCATCAAAAAAGTCTCAAATATTTTTTCATTGTGGGGAAAATGCATGGGAAGCAGAGTGACATTCATGCAAGTGTCAAAGTTCAAACTCAACAATAACCTAATGGGACCCAAGTATTGATGGTCACCAATATGTCATTGAAATCCCCATGGATTTCAATTAATGGGAAAGTGAATTTCAAATTAAAACTTAGGTAAATAACCATTGAATTTCAAATATCATAGTGACTATCATGCAGACATCAAATACTTTCATGCATATGTCAAAATTTGAGCTCTTGAAGTATCCATTAGAATTCAAAAGGTGGGATGAATGATTGATGCTCAATAATACATGATATCTAATGGTGATAAAATACTGGAATTTTAATGAGCTTAGGTAGATCAATGGCTTGCATTTAATCATAGATTGAGATCTAATGGTAGACAAGCAAGTTAATGAGTCAAGGAGTTTGAGAGGTTTCCATTTGTCTTAAGCATGTAATGTATAAAAAAGATAGTAGAATCTTGAGATTAATGCATAATTGATAAGTTTCATGACCATGTTCAATCTGATATAATATCTATGGAGTGTATTTAACCATACAAGTCATGTAGATCAATAGAGAGCAAGGGTCAAAGACGCTAGTGAACCCTGAGTACAAATGTGTAGGTGAAAAGTGGCACTAGTACATGGGTCCTAGTAGAGGATCTACTAATTTTTTTTGTTCATATCAAGTGGATCAATGATATGAGCAAATTTTTGATGGCTAATTAAACAAAGTCAAACCTAGGTGACTTAGATAAAGGTTGACAAAGATTTTTTTTGATGGGGAATGCTTAATAAAAGGCATAGAGTTGAGTTTAGGCATGGATTATTTTAGTCTAGAGCCTAAATTTTGAAGGATACCATTGAGGTATACATGCATACTTTAATGGTTTCATCTCCAAAACTAATTACATGAAAAGGACCCTTTTCTTCACTATTACACATAATGGTGAACCATTGAAGATAAATTAGCACTAGGAAAAATCCATAATACATTGGTCATATTATTCTAATCATATTGATTCCATAACTTATCTTAGAACAACTTGATCCCACCATTAAAACCATGAAAAAATATCAAGGAAGGAATAATGTAATTATGTAACCACTTGAATTGACTTGAATCAATCAAAAGGTCTGAATGAACATATATTGTAGAGGTAGTTACAACTATGGTTCAAATGGGGTTGTGCACATTTGATTCCCATTTTATCACCAAATATCCCTTTCTCTTCATTTATTCTATAAATATATCTCTTAAGAGATTATAAAGGAGTATTACACCATGTATGGTGAAGCCTCTCTAGATTGATGTCATATTTTGCCTTTGAACATTAATACAAGTTTGTTTCTAAGTTTTGAAGAATTATCTAAGTTTTCAAGTGATGTATGGTGATGATAAGTGATAATTATATATCCTTCCATCCCTTATCCTTTCATGTTTGATAAGGAATTATTAGTCTAACAAGTCATATAGAGCGTAGTCTAGTGTGTAAAGGTTTTTCAAGTGTACAATTTTCCTTGGAGTGTGAAATTTTCCCTCTAGTTCATTTGAATTGTATTTCTACTCAAATCTTGCCTCTATATTGAAAAAATAATGTTAGAACCCATTAAAGCTTAGAGACTAGTCTATATGCTTTGTTTCATCATGGTAGAAATATGATGGTCAAGTGGAAGACATTTTTGGTGGATCACTTCCTTTAGAGTATGTTCAATTTATGAATTCTCTAACTCTTTTCCCCATAAATAAGTAGTATAATTGATAAATAGTACATGATATATTGAAGGAGCTAGCCCCTTAAATCTAGAGGCTCATTTCCAATACAAGTACACACATATACCTTAAAATGTTCCCATATTGCCTAAATATGGAATAAGCTTGAACAAATTCTTTTAGGTGTAATATTTAGTGACAATAGTTCTGTCATACCTAATGGGACCCATTATCTTCAAGACAACTTGTCAAGGTGAATGTTGGTCTTAATAAACACCAACTATGAATTGGTGTGGTACTCAATTTGGAAATTCCTCAAAGTAAATATGGTTTTAGACCATTATGTTGTTATAAACTTACCCCCATAATTCATGGTCCTCACTATGTCATCCTCTACTAAAACATCTAATCTTATTAATCCACCCATTTATCCTAAATAACATCTTTAAATTTAGTATCCATAGCCTAATCTATCCTTTAAATAAGTTTATTTTGATACGGAGGAAGAGGTGGAAGAGGATGAAGAAGTAGAATATCTTGAAGAAGAAGACATGGATAGACCTCATGTTTTCCTTGACTTCAATACTATTAATCAAATTCAACTTCATGAATATGATTCCATTCCTCCTAATGCCATAAAATGTGTGCCCACATTCAATGGTAAGAATCATATCACTCCTAGTGAACACATTATAGATGTTTCTAACTTTTGTATTTTCCACAATATTGTTTGAGAGAACATTGCAATTAGACTCCTTGCCATGTACCTTAAAGGGAAGGCTCTTGATTTATATAAGACTCTAGAAGGTGGATGCATCATAACATGTGATGAGTTTGGAGTGTTTTTGACTTCCATATTTGGAAATTAAAGTGACCATGCTTCTCTCATACATCAGAGAAATGTGATAAAAAAGGACCCAAAGAAATAATGCATGACTTCAATGAAAGGTTTTAGAAAACATGGCATAGCTTACCTCCTCCTATGATACCACCTACTAGTTTTATGCTCCCTACTTACTTAAAATCCATTGGGACTAAAATTTCTATCATGATTCAATATATAAGAGGATTCACCCTCCCTGAAGCATATGAGCTTTCTATCAAAGTTAAAAATAATCTCATCCAAGATAGAATATTACAACCCAAAATTTTATGCCTCCTTTATCTCATGCTTCTGCTAATACTCTAGATGTATCCCAAGTTCCTAATGATAATACCAAAACTAAGGTGGCTCCTAGGCAAGAAAAAAATAATATTGATTGGAAAGCAAAGTTCGTAGCCTTAGAGGCTCAAAATAGACAAGATAATATGCAACAAAGTTTCTATCATAATCCTTACCCATATCAATAGTAGTACGGAAAAAAATATGGAAAACTAAGAGGCCAATTTCATCCTAATATAAATAGGCCTACTAATGCATACAATCCTAATTCTACTAATAATGCAATGGAGATGGTACTAGTTCATAGTAATTTATTATAGTAATAAGATTAGAAGCAAGACAAATTCATGGATGGTAATAAAAATGGAAAACAAGCTATGGTGGATCAAGGAGTAGTTACTCCCCTCCTATCAAATGACGTTGAGGTAATGGTGCAAGTTAATGAGGGTTGGCAAGCTCAAGGAGAAATCTTCACCAATTTTTTGGTTTAAGATAGTTTTGTGTTAAATCAAGGATCCTGTAT